>CAUYQG010105598.1:0-21961 GCA_963574415.1 Tarsius wallacei
TCTTGAGAATTTCTATCTATTATTTAAATATTTTGTTTTCACTGCAATGCTTATTCTCTACTTCTAGGACTCAGATTAAACAAATGCTAGACACTTTTATTTTGTCCCAAAGATTAATTTTTTTATCTTTTTATTTTAGATTCAGAGTGGTAGAAAATGTACAGTTTTGCTGCATGGCTATATTGCATGATGGTGAGGTTTGGACTTCTATTGAATCCATCACTCAGATAGTGAATATGATAACCCATAGGTAGTTTTCAACCCTTGCTCTCTTCACTCTCTCCCTCTGCCTATTGTTTTCATCTTTATATCCATGTCAACCCAGTGTTGAGCTCTCATTTATAAGTTAAAAACATGTGATGTTTTGTTTTCTGCGTTAATTCATTTAGAAGAATCACCTTCAGCTGCTTCCATGTTGCTATAAAGGTCACAATTTTGTTCCTTTTTTCTGGTTGCATAGTATTCCATGGTGTATATATACTACATTTTCTTTATCCAATCTGTTGTTGATGGGTACCTAGGTTAGTTCCATGTCTTTGCTATTATACATATGCTGTGATAAACATATGGGTGCAGGTGTCTTTTTGGCAGAATAACTGATTTTCCTTTGGGTATATACCCAGTAATGAGATTGAGGGGTCAAGTGGTAATTCTATTTTTAGTTTTTTGAGAAATTGCCAAACTTCTTTCCACAGAGGCTGATCTAACTTACATTACCATTAACAGTATGTGAGCATTCCCTTTTGTCCACAAACTTACCAGCGTCTTGTTGTTGTTGTTTAATTTTTATTTTAAATACGTGGGGTACAATTCAGGGTTAGGTATACAAATGTTCATTATGCAGGTACCTTTGTTGATGAGTTGTGCCCCCCCCTTTTAATAATGTCATTCTGACTGGTGTGAGAAGTTAACTCATTGTGGTTTTGATTTACATTTCTCTGATGATTAGTGAGGTTGAGCATTTTTTCATGTTTGCTGACCACTTGTATGCCATCTTTTGAGAAGTATCTGTTCATGTCTTTTGCTCAATTTTTAATAGGGCTTTTTCTTGTCAATTCATTCAAATTCCTTATCAATTCTGGATATTAGTCCTTTGTTGGATGCATAGTTTGCAAATATGTTCTCCCATTCAGAGGTTGGCTATTTGCTTTGTTAATTATTTATTTTACTCTTTAGTTTAATTAGATCCCAATTGTTAATTTTTATTTTTGTTACATTTGCTTTTGAAGACTTAGTCATTAATTCATTGCTTAGGCCAATGTTCAAAAGAATATTTCTTAGGTGTTTTTTCTAGGATTTTTTTTTAAGTTGGAGTCTCACTGTGTCACCCAGGCTGGAGAGCAGTGGCAAACTCATGCCCATCCCAGTGTTGACCTGCTGGGCCAAACTGCTGGGCTCCTGCAATCCCTCTGCCTCACCCTTCCAAGTAGCTGGAACTACAGGCGCACTACCATGCCCGACTAATTTTTTATTTATTGTAGAGACAAGGTCTCACCAAGTTGCCTGGGCTAGTCTCGAACCCGCTGGCTCAGGCAATCCACTTGCCTTGGCCTCCCAAAGTGCTGGAATTACAGGCTCAGCCACCGAGCCCGGCTTTTTTCTAGGATTTTTACAGTTAGAGGTCTTACATTTAAGTCTTTAATCCATTATGAGTTAATTTTTGAATATGATGAGAAGTATTCATTCTTCTGCATGTAGTTAGCCAATTTTCCCAGCACCATTATTGAATAGGAGGTCTTTTTCCTGTTGTTTATTTTTGTTGACTCTGCTAAAGATCACTTGGTTGTTGGTGAGTGGCTTTGTTTCTGGGTTCATTTTGTTCCATGGCCTGTGTGTCTATTTTTGTACCGGTACTATGTTGTTTTGGTTACTGTAGCCTTGTAGTAAAGTTTGATGTTTGGTAATTGTTATGATGCTTTCAGCTTTTATCTTTTTGCTCAGAATTGCTTTGACTATTTGGGCTTTTTCATTATTGTTATTGTTCCACATAATATTTTAGAATTTTTTTTCTTATTCTGTGAAAAATGACATTAGTTATTTGAAAGGGATTGTATTGGATCTGTAGGCTGTTTTTGTTAGTATGCACATTTTAGTGATATTGATTCTTCCAACCTATAACCATGGGATGTTTTTCCATTTGTCTGTCTCATCTATGATTTGTTTCAGCACTGTTTTGTAGCTCTTTTTGTAGTTATCTTTCATTATTCTGGTTACATATATGCCTAGGCATGTCTTATGTGTGTGACTATTGTAAATTGGATGGTATTCTTGCTTAGTGCTCAGCTTTAATATTGTATATAGAAGTCCTACTGATTGTTGAATGTTAATTTTGTATACTGAAACTTTACTGAAGTCATTTATCAGGTCTAGGAGACTTCCAGTGGTATCTTTAGTATTTTCTAGGTATAAAATCATGTTGTCTGTGAAGAGAGATAATTTGACTTTCTTTTTTTCTACTTGGATGTCTTTTATTTCTTTCTCTTGCCTGATTGCCCTGGCTAGGACTTCCAGCACTATGTTGAATAGGAGTAGTGAGAGTGAACATTCTTGTCTTGTTCCAGTTCTTAGGGAGATGCGTCCACCTTTTGGCTATTCAGTATGATGTTGACCATGGGTTTGTTACAGATGGCTCTCATTATTTTGAGGTATGTTCCTTTGATGCCTAATTGATTGATGGTTTTTTTAATCTTGAAAGGATTTTGAATTTTAACAAACACTTTTTCTACGTCTATTGAGATCATCTTTTTTTGTTTTGTTTTAAATTATGTTTATGTGGTACATCAACTTTATTGAACAAGCCTTGCATGCCATGAATAAAGTCCACTTGATCATGGTTGATAATCTCTTTGATGTGCTGCTGGATGTGGTTTGCTTATATTTTGTTGAGGATTTTTGCATCTAGGTTCATCAGAGATATTGGCCTTTAGTTTTCTTCTTGTTATTGTGCCTGCCAGATTTGGGGTATCCGAATAATATTATTTTCATAGAATAAACTAGGAAAGAATCCCTCTTCCCTGATTTTTTGGTAGTAGTTGCTGTAAGGTTTGTAACAATTTTTCCTTGTACATCTGGTTGAATTCAGCTGTGAATCTGTTTGTCCCAGAGCTTTTTTTTTTTTTTTTGGTTGGTGGGTTTTTCATTATTGATTCAGTTTTGTAACTTGTTATCCATCTGTTCAGGCTTTCAATTTCTTCCTGTTTCAGTATTGGGAGATTATGTGTTTCCAGAAATTTATCCATTACCTGTAGATTTTTCAGTTAATGTGCATAGAGATAATGCACAATCTCTGACAGTATTTTGTATTTCTGTGAGATCAATTGCAATGTCATTTTTGTCATTTCTCATTGTGCTTATTTGGATCTTTCTTTTTCATTGTTAATTTAGCTACTAGTCTATCAATCTTGTTTATCCTTTCAAAGAAACAACTGTTCACTTTTTTGATGCTCTGAATGGCTTTTTGGTCTCAATTTTATTTACTTTTTATTTTATTGTTACTTTGAGTCAGAGTCTTACTCTGTTTCCCAGACTGGAGTGCAGTGGCACACTCACAGCTATGGCAGCCTCAACATGCTGGGCTCAGGCGATACTTCTACCTCAGCCTTCTGAGTAGCTGGAACTATAAGTGCATGCCACCATACCCAACTAATTTTCTGATTTATTTAGAGACCAGCTCTCGCCATGTTGCCCAGGCTGTTCTCAAATCCCTGGGCAGGCAATCCTCTCATTTCAGCCTTCCAAAATGCTGAGAGTACAGGTGTGAGCCACTGTGCCTGGTGCTCAATTTCCTTTAGTTCTGTTCTAATTTCAATTATTTATCTTCCTTTGTTAGCTTTGGATTTTGTTTGTTCTTGTTTTTTGAGTTCCCTTAGGTGAGACATTAAGTTGTTTATTCGAGCTCTATCTTCTTCATGTGGGCATTTAGCACTATAAACTTTCCTTTAACTCTACATTAACTGCATCCTAAAAGTTTTGTTATGTTGTGCCTCTATTTTCATTTGTTTCAAATAATTTTTAGTTTATGTATTAATTTTATTGTTTACACAAACATTCAGGAACAAGCTGTATTGTTTCCATGTATTCATGTGGTTTTTTTGAGAGTTCCTCTTGGTATTGATATATATTTTTATTCCACTATAATCCAAGAAGATGTTAGGTATGATTTTAAATTTTTTGAATTATTAAGATTTGCTTTACGACCAAGCATGTGGTAGATCTTAGAATATGTTCCATGTGCAGATGAGAAGATCGTATATCCTGTGTTTGTTGGGTAGAGTATTCTGTAGATGTCTACTAGGTCCAATTGGTCAAGTGTTGAATTTAGGTCCAGAATTTATTTGCTAGTTTTCTTTCTCAATAATCTGCATGATACTTTCAGAGAGGTGGTGAAGTTCCCCACTATTTTATTGTTGTGGTTGTCTAAGTCTTCTCTTAAGTCTAGTAGTAATTGTTTTATAAACCTGAATGCTCCAATGTTGGATGCCCATATATTTAGCCTAGTTAAATCTTCTGATTGAATTGAAACATTCATCATTATGTAATGCCCTTCTTTGTCATTTTTATTGTTGTTGGTTCAAAGTCTATTTTATCTGATATGAGATAGCAACCCATTCTCTTTTTTGTTTTCCATTTTCCTGATAGATCTTTCTCTATTTCTTTATTTCAAGTCTGTGGGTGTCATTACATGTGAAATGAGTCTTTTGAGAAGAACAGAAAGATCAGTCTTGTTTTTTAATCCAATTTATTGCTGTATGTCTTTTAAGCAGGAATACTGACTTTCAAGGTTACTATTGATATGTGGGGTTTTGTTCCTATCACAGTGTTGTTAGCTGGTTTCTCTGTAGTATTGATTATGGGATCTGTGGGCTATGTGCTTATATGTGTTTTTGTGGTAGCAAGTATCATTCTTTCATTTCCAGGTTTAAAATTCTCTTAAGTATCTCTTGTAGGATCAATCTGGTGGTGATGAATCCCTTAGCAACTGCTTGTCTGAGAAATAATTTATTTCTCTTTTGCTTATGAAGCTTAGTTTGGCTAGAATTTCTTTTCTTTATGGATGCTCAAAACGGCCACCAATCTCTTCTGGCTTGCAAAGTTTCTTCTGGGAAATCTGCTCTAAGTCTCATGACTGCCTTTAAGATTTTTTTTTTTAAATTTTGTGTTGAACATGGATAATCTAATGACTGTATGCCTTGGGGATGGTCATCTTGTATAATGTTTTTCAGGAGTTCTCTACATTTCTTGTATCTGCATGTCAACCCCTCTAGCACAATTAGGGAAATTTCCCTGAATTATATTCAAATATGTTTTCCAAGTTGCTTCATTTCTCTTTCTCTCTCTCAGAAATGCCAATAAGTTGTAAATTGGTCACTTTACAAAATCCTATATTTTTTGAAGACTTTGTTCAATTATAAAAATTCTTTTTGTTGTTATTTTCATCTGATTGGGTTGATTCAAAGGACTTGTCTTTGAGTTCTGAAATTCTTTATTCTGCTTGGTATAGCCTATTGTTAAGGCTTTCAACAGTATTTTCAAACTCCTGTAATAAATGTTTCAATTCCAGAAGTTTAGTATAGGGTCTTTCTTAATATGGCTACGTCATCTCTCAAATCTGTCATCATTTTCTTGGTTTCTTTGCATTGGATTTCAGCTTTCTCTTTGACATTGTTTTCTTGCTATCCATATTCTGAAATCTATATTTTTCATTTTCAACATTTCAATCTGTGTAGGATCTGTTGCTAGAGAGCTGGGGCTAGCCTTTGGAGGTGAAGAAAAACTCTGGCTTTTTGTATTGTTTGAGTTCATGCGCTGATTCCTTCTCATCCAAGGGACCTGATGCTTCTTTTTTTAAAAAGTTATAATTTGGGTGGGGCTTTATGTTGTTGTTGTTGTTGTTGTTTCCTTGAGGGTATAACTGTGGTGCATGTGTGTATGGTCAATTGGCTTCATTTCTGTGTGCTTTCAGAAGGTGTGTGGGTTACTTGGTTGCACACAGGTTTACGCAGTGACTTTCTCAGACGTTGCTTGTCTCTTGTAGTAGTGATGCGTTTTTTTGTTTTGTTTTGTTTTTGTTGTTGTTTTTTGGTGATGTAGTTCAGACTCAATCCAATAGACGGCGCTTAAGAGTAGGAGCAGGCAGGTCCTTTAGGTTTCTGGAGTAGGCCCTCAGTAGGGGTATGGGGCCAGAAGAAGCACAAAAAGTGCCTTCTCCCTGAACTCTCAATTTTGTCGAGGGTAGAGCCGCTGAAGAAGTGTGAGAACTAGTCTTCTGTGCAATTCCCAGGCCCCAAATGGCAAGAGTTACCGCCATGTTTGCAGCTGTGCACTACATAAGTTCCTCCTTCCCAAGTTCGTTTCTGAGCTTTGGAGTTGCTTCTTTTGGCAGCTGGCACATCGCTCACATACATTTCCTTTGTCCTGAAGGGAGGCTGTGGCACACTGCACAGCGCTCTTTCTTAGGAGTAGTCCTCACTGATGGTTAGATCTCTAGGGAACCCACCACTCCCCGTTGTCTCCTCCTCTGCACCCCTCTTCCCTCCGCACCCCTCCCTCCCCCCATGTGCTAGAGTCGGAGAGGATGGTGGGGGAAGTCCACAGGTAGTCTGGTGATGCAGTGTTCACTAGTGGACTATCCCTAGGCAGGGCAGTGGCCTTGTGGGAGGACAACCTGTATGGCACCTGCCCTCTTGGCCTTGGCCTGAGCTGGGGGTGCGCATGACTGTGCAGCTAGCCACCTGGTTTCTGTTTCCGGAAGATCTACAACCACCACAGACTGACAGTGCTGCTCTGGGTTGCCGCCGAGGGTCTCTGCAACTGTTTAGCTGTCAGAAGTGTCAGAGTGATGGGAGGGCCAGGGAAACAGTCCCACCTATCTATCCTTTTCATTTGACTCTGAGCTTCTTGGTGGTGGATCCCAGGCATACTCTTGCTGCTTTCCATTTTTCCGCTTTCCATTTTTCTGTGCACCCCAGCCTTCTCGTGTGGGTGCTATTGTGAGACTTGTTTCTTCTCTCTCCATTTTCTGCTCAAAACTTGGGCATTGGCCAGCAGTTTTGATTTTCCTTCTGAGGAGAACTGGTGTGGAATTCTCCTTGTCAGCCATCTTGAAAGACTTTCCAATTTTTTATTTTTTTAAATATTTTGATTTCACTCGTGGAAAAAACTGAGGCCCAGGAGGCATCTGACTGAAGGTCAGAGAGGTAATGACAGGGTTGTACAAGGATTCAGATGGTAGAGCTTCCCTACTTTTTTCACTCTGGCAGGTGACACAGACCAGGTGGGACCTTTTCCTTCCTTCACCAAGGGTTGTGCAGATTAATCATTTTTTCCCCTAGTTGTTCAAGTTGAATATTTCTATTGATCTTTCCTTAAGTTCACTGATTCTTTTCTCTGTCATTTTCCATGATGCTTTTGCACAAACCCAAATGAGTATTATTTGGCTGAGACTATCTTTTGATTTATTTTAATGATGTTTACCCTTACTAGTGAAATCATTATTTTACGAGTCTTTGTCAGATGAATTCAACATCTGTGTTGAAAAGTTTCAGTGTTGGGTGAATGCCAGCATCTCACTATTGGCATTTTTTAAAAATTTGTCTTTTCTCATGCAATTTGAGATTTTCCTGGTTCTTCATACGCTATGTGATTTTGGATTATATACCAGACATTTTGAATATTGTGTTTTACATCATTGGACCTTGTCTATACTCTATGGAGAATATTGACATTTTTGTTTCAGCAAGCAACTGACCTGGTTGAGCTTAGCCTGTAACTTCCAAATAGCCTTGTCTGGGATAAAGTCTCAATATTAGTTCAGTTTTAAAAACCTTTGCTGTCCTATTTAGGTTGTCCCACTTTTACATCATCGCCCAGTGGTTGTTCTGGTTTGTCTTGGTAGGCTGTTTTGAATCAGAACCTGAGTGTGAAGCTTGAGGGTGATCACAAGAGTTCATAAACACGTTAAACAAACTCCTCCTCCTATTCTGTCTCCATGGTATTTTATGGTACCCTGAGACTCTTCTTTTTAATCCTCCAGCTGGAAATCTGGAGTTTTATTTACTTTGCTTTCCCGCTACTTTCTTTCTGAAACTGTCCATATCCAGGGCAAACCAGTGTGTTTGGGGTGTGTGTGGAGGAGAGCAGAGAGAAAAAAGCAGCAGGAATTTGTCCCACCTCCTAGGAACAGCAGCTCTTCTGACTGAAGAGGAAGGCTCTTTTTCCTTAGAGTTTCAAGTGCTATGGGTCCTGGCTACCACCACTTTTATTCCTAGGAGACCCCTTTCCCTCTCATTTAGCCTGAATTATAGAACTTCCTCAGGAGATCCCTCTGTCCATGCTTATTCTATTTCTGGACTTCTGGCTGACTTGAAACCTGGTCAGGACATACCACAGGACAACAACAAATGATGAATAAATTGTTGACCGAGCAGAAACATTTATCACCCCTATGTGGAATATGACTTTAATAAGAATGTTTTTAAAATTTTACCATTACACGTGATCTTTGCTGTAGCTTTTAAGTAAATGCCTTTAATGAAACCTTTTGTTTATAGTGTTCTTAATATCTGTTTTATTATGTTTAAAGATTGAATTTTATTGAATACCTTTTATTCACCTATTGAGATAACCATATAATTTCCTGATTTGTTAATGTGATAAATTATGTTAGTAAATTTTCTGATTTGAGCCCCTTCTGTTCCTGGGATAAAGACACTCTTAAATTAGACATAAATGAGATGATGCACTTCTTGCAAGTTTTATATGCAAATGAATTAATCCAGTGTAACATTGGTGGTCATCAGTGTGTTAAATGTTTTAGTGAGGTTTTTACTATATTATTTTTTACAGATTTTATCATAGTTATGTTTCTAATATAAAAGTCAGATCAAACTTTATCCTTTCCCTAAGATTGGTTGGAAGATATAAAGCTGGGCTTGTTTTTCATATTGCTAGAGAACTGCCCAGAGTAGGTAGCTTCCAATAAGGGTCAAGAGTTTAAAAGGCACCCAAAGGACCTCCAACTCTGGCCATGACAGAGTGGCTAGTTCCAGACTTGCACTCCCATTAAATACTATTATAAAACTTAAATATTAAGTAACTGTTTTTAGGCACTGAACAACATACAATGCAGAAATGTGATCGAGAGCAGGGAAACACACATGATAAGCCCAAATGAGCCCCAGCTTTCTTTCTGGGAGCTCTTTTTTGCTGCAATACAGGGAAGTGGAAACTCAGTAACAGCAGTGATCTCACTCAGCTGAGGATATAGAGATCGGAGGTGTAGACTATTGGAATCTGTGAGAGAGGGAGCTGAGCAGATGGGGGCTACAGAAGTCTGTATCTGGGCACTGGGCACTTGGTTATAGAGTCATTTCGCCCTATCATGGGAACCCTTCCAAACATCTCAGTTAAAACAACCAGCTACCTTCTGAGTTCCTCCACAGGGCAGGCTATGCTGGCACCTTCCATCCCTCGTAGAAACCTAGCTCAAATTCTCCCTAGTCTGCTTAAACACGTAGCCAATCAGTTTGTAGTGATGCTTCCTGGGAACTCATCTTCTCTGAAGGTTCCATGGTCTTCTTGTTATACCCTTCTTTACCAAAATTGTCTCAGATATGAATTGTCTTAAAGAAACCTTCTGTTCAGCCGGGCTTGGTGGCTCAGCCTGTAATCCCGTGCTTTGGGAGGCTGAGGCGAGTGGATTACCTGAGCCTGTGGGTTCGAGACCCACCTCAGCAACTTGGCAAGACCTCAATAAATCAAAAAATCAGCTGGGTGTGGTAGTGCATACCTGTAATTCTGGCTACTCTGAAGGCTGAGGTGGAAGGATCGCTGGAGCCCAGCAGGTCGAGGCTGCGGTGGCCGGGAGTGGCCACTGCACTCCAGTCTGGGCTACAGAGTGACACTCCAACTCAAAAAAAACCCAACAAAAAACCTTCTGTTAACATCCTATATAAAAGATCATCTTCCTATTCACTTACTCTGTCTTCATTGCACTTGCCATTAGCTGACAGACCATATATTTACATATTTTGTGTGTACTATTTTCATAACTAGAATCAAGTTCTGGTTCCTGGTGTTACAATGGAGACCAAAACAGACATTCAAAAGTTGCTCAATACATAACCATAAAATGTCCTTATTGCTTAAGCCAGTTTTACTTTCAGTCTTTCTTTCCACTAAAAGAGTCATTGCTGATGCAATCAACATAAATGAGCATAACCTTTATGCAAAGCAGTGGATGTAGATTTGGTGGAAGAGTCTCTTGCCTAATTCCACAAGCCAGATGTATTTGAGCTCAGCTCTGACAAGCACTGAAACTTCTCTTTCTCTTTCCTCCTCCAACACACTATCATCACAAAATCTTAGCACTAGAAGAACTTGGAATATATGGAGAATGACTTTCCTGTTTGACAGATACTGACAACAAAATGTTGTGGCTTCATGTCAAGTGATGCACTCAGTTCCACACCTGGTGACAGAACTGAGACTGGCACATGGACACTTCATCTTCTGAACTCGATGTTCTTCCTACAGAAGCAGCTCTAGCTGATTGCCCTCGGCTGTGAATTCTTTACCAGATGCCTGCAACCAGCCTGGTTGTCTCCTGAGCATGTGAGAGACAGAAAGCATGTGGGAGGCACAGAGCCTGCATGGTGAGAGTGTGACTTACATTTTCCTACAGGAGGTCAAGGACAGCTGGAGGGAAACCCACCACCTACTGAGCCTTCTCTTTGACCTTTGAGTCCAGCTGCTCTCTCTCATCCAGTTAATGTGTTATATGGATGGGCACTCGTGGTTTCAAATGGCATATTTTTAAGTTTCCTGGCATTGCCTGCATTTCTTGGCACAAAGAATGAATCATATTATTGGGATAATGAACCATTTAATGACTTGTGTGTTGATTTATCAGACGGTGCTAGAGGGGCCAATTTAAAAATATAAAGCCATAATTCACCCAGTCAGGGTGTCTGGTAGGCAGAGTGGCCTGGTTCCCCGGCTGGTGATTGCTGTGTTAATCACAATGATGTCAGGCCTGGCACGCAAGCACAAGGACTTAGGTGTTCAGCACTCTTCCTCTAGTGACATCATTCATCTCAGCAGCAAATGTTGTTATTATTTTAAAACCACATGCTGGAGTTTGGGGAGAGAAAATAACCTAAAATGTCAGGATGTCTCTTTTTCATTAGACTAAAGGAGACTAACCCTGCATCTCCTGGGAAAGAGTGAAAGAGGGAAGGAGATGACGCTAACACTGACCCTGGGGTGTGCTACAAGGCAGCTGCCCACTGAGGTGTCTCTGGGACTTTGCAGAAGAATCATGGGCATTATTCATCCACATGACTGACCTGGTTCACTGAGGAAGTTCCCAATCCTGTGCTTACACACAATGTGGATGGATTCCAGAAAAGAGGGAGTAAGCTCTTGGTATTTTATTGTAGAAGAAGTCTCCTCCAAAAAAAATACAAAGGGAAATGCTCGAACTTAAGCAGTAGTATAAGTACCAGGTACTGATTACATGCATTGATGAGGCAAATACTATTCTAATAAACAATTGATTATGAAGAAACTGAGGCTCTTGAGAGTTTATGCAAAATTCCCATGGCTACACAGCTCGTGGGTGTGGAACTAGGATTTAACTTATAAGAATCTAACTCTAGAAACTCTGATTTAGCCACCATGTTTGCTGCCTCCCCTTCTAGAAAAGGAGTTCCAGAGAAAGGAAATAAATCACATCTACTTTTTTCACATAAATACCAATGTTAGGCTAGGTGCTGTGGCTCACTCCTGTCATCCCAACACTTTGGGAGGCTGAGGCGAGAGGATTGCTTGAGCTCAGGAATTCAAGTCCAGCCTGGGCAACATAGTGAGACCTCGTCTCTATTTTTCTTAGAAAATAATTGTTTTTTTTAATTTATAAAACAAGATTTTAAAAAGAAATACTGAAGTTAAAATAGCTGTGCTGGTGTTCCTGATTCAGTTTTTGAAAAAGGGACAGCCACAACCAACTGGTCAATGAAGTGATTGAAAGGGAAATGTTAGGAAGGCCCTTCTATGAACCAGGCACTGTTAGATGTCAAATGCATCATCTCATTCAACAGAGGGAAATTTTTTCTATAAAAATGTGACACTCTCCCTATGGAGCAACCCTCTTCCACCCTTGTCCCCTACTCTTCAATCTGGCTTCCATCTGCCTCACTATACTGAAACTACTCTTGTTAAGGTTCTCATTGCTTCCATCTTGTTGCCTCCAATGAATACATTTAGGACTTTATCTCATCTCTCAGCAGCCTTCAGTAGCCGGCCACATTTTCCTTGTTGCAAAGTGCTACTCTCTTGACAACAACATTCTTGACTAATTCTCCTGCAACCCCTCCCCCACCATCCTGCTGAGTCTCCTGAACTGGATCTTCTTCTCCAGACCTGTGTCCTGGGCCCTGTCTACACAATTAATTTTATCATTTCATCCAGTTCCACAGCTTTCACTAGCACACATGTTTTATAGCTCGGAGCAGATTTCTCCTCCCAGACACCCACACCTGGGAGGTATCCACACACCTACATGAGAACTCCAGTTAGATGTTTCAGAGACTTTCCAAGTTCCACCTGAACAACCAAGAAAAACAGCAAGACAAATCCAAAGCAAGCAGAAATAAATAAAGAGCTGAGATCAATGAAATAAAAAATAGGTAAACAATAGAAAAATCAAATTTTTAAAAAAGGTAGTTCTTTTTAAAAAAGGAATAAAATTGACAAATCTTTTGGTCAACTTTTCTTTCTTAAGACTGACACAATGAAAGACACAGATCACCAAATCAGGAATGAAACTGGAACTATCTCTACAGATCCCTCAGTCATTAAAAGAATGATGGGGTCAAACTCAGTGGCTCAGCCTGTAATCCCAGCACTTTGGGGGGGCAAGGATTGCCTGAGCCCACAAGTTCAAGACCAGCCCGGGCTACAATAAAATAAAAATTAGCCGGTCATGGTAGCGTGGGCCTGTAGTTCCAACTACTTGGAAGACTGAGGCAGAAAGATCACTGGAACCCAGCAGGTCCACGCTGGGGTGGCCATGAGTATGCCACTGCACTCCAGCCTGGGCAACAGAATGAGACTCCAACTCAAAAAAAAAAAAAAAGATGGGATAATGTTATATTTATAACCTCAATAACTTAGAAGAAGTGGACCAAGTCCTTGAAAACTATAAATAGCCAAAGCTTATCTAATTGGTTATTGTTGGTATGCAGGGAAACTACTGGTTTTGGAATTTTATCCTTTTATTTGGTCACTTTACTGAACTCTTACAGATTCTAACAATTTTTAGCTGATTATTTTCTATATAAGCAATCATGTCATCTATAAATTAAAATAAGTTTTATCTCTTCCTTTTGAATATAATGCTTATTTCTTATTTTCACTTTCTTGGGGTTTCTATGACCTCTGGAATAATGTTAGACAGTCAAGACAATAGTCATCATGTATCTGGCATGATAGAAAATTTCTCTAATGCTTCCATTTAAGTATGTTGTTTACTGTAGGCTTTGTAAGCTACCCTTTATCAAGTTAAGAAAGTTAAAATATTTTCCTTCAAAATAAAATATTGGAAAAAATCACAATGTCTTTTTATCTCTTGAGGTGATCATATGGCTTCCCCTTCTTAATATAGTGTTATAAATTTCCTACTATTGCCATGTTCTTGCATTCCTAGAATAAAATACACTTGGTTATGAACTATTACTTTTAAAATAATTTTCTCATTTCTGTTGAGTTAATTTCTGCTTTTTAAAAATATTGATTTTCTATTTTGTCTTTATTTAGTTATATTTGTTTACTTTTACCCTCTTGGGTTAAATTATTTTTCTATTTTTGGTCTTTTTTGTGCACTACTAAATACAAACATGACTAAAATTTTCAGCAAGTATGGCTTTGGCTGTATTCTAGAAGTTTCTATCTTTAGTGCTCTCACTGATATTTATTTCTTATTAGTTTGTAATTTCAATTTGAGCATTTTTTTTTTTGCCCCAAATTTATTGAGGTGTAATTGGTATACAAAAAACTTTATGTATAATTAATTTTTATAATTTGGTGAGTTTGGACGTATGTTTACACACGTTTTCAGCACCACAATCAAGGTAATAAATGTATCTATCCCCTCCGGAAGTTTCCTTGTGCCCCCTCCTTCTTTGTGGTAAGAACATTTAACAGGCTCTACCTTTATTAAGTGTTTAAAAGCACAATGCCCTCTTGCTAGCTGTAGGCACTGTGTTGTATAGCTGATCTCTGGAACTTACTCATCTTGTGATTTTATACCCATTGCACAACAATCGCCACCTCCCTTCCTTTGATTCCCTGGTAAACACCATTCTATCGTGCACTTCCAGTTGTTTTCCTCTTTGAAGTGCCTCACAGTTTGATATTCACTTTAAAATAAAATTTATTTATAGGAATTTTAGTTTCCAAATGACGTATTTGTAATACTTAAAGCAGTTTTATCAAATCATTTTAGTGAATGTGGCCTGTATGATTTTTGTCTTTTGGCAATTTGTATTTTGGGACTAATAAAAGAACAGATTAAAAAATGTTCTAGGGGGATAGGGAGAGATTGGCCAATGAGTACAAGGCTACAGTTATATAGGAGAAATAATTTCTGGAGGGTGATTATCACTAATGATATTGTATTGTGTATTCCAACATAGCTAGGAGAAAGAATTTTGAATATTCTTACCAAAAAGAAATGATAAACGTATGGGTGATAGATATGCTAAATACTCTGATTTGATAAGTAAATAAGTTAAAATTGTAAAAATGTCCTACAGGTATTTGAAAATAATGTACAGTCTCTTTACTAAGTGCAATTTATATTAGTAATACAACTATGTAGTTAACTGAATTAGACACAGACATTTCACATGAAAAGTACATGAGATATATAAGTAATTGTCTTATTTAAGTGCTCTATGGCTTAATTTTTGTTTTTTTGAGTCAGAGTCTCACACTGTCACTCAGGCTGGAGTGCAGTGGCACCACATCAAGGCTCAGGGATCCTTCTGCCTCAGTCTCCCAAGTAGCTGGGACTGCTGGTGAGAGCCACCAAACCCTTCTAATTTTTTTCCTTTAAAAAAGAAAAATAAAGATGAGGTCTTGCTGTGTTACCTCAGCTGGTCTTGAACTCCTGGGCTCAAACAATCCTCTTGTCTCAGCCTCCCTAAATGCTGGAATTACAGATGTGAGCTACCATGCCTGGCCAGTATCTTAATTTCTAGAAGTGATTTTAAAATCTCTAACCAAAATTGTAGTTTGTCAATTTCTGTCATATTTCCAGAAGTTTTAACTTTATAAGTATTAATCCTGCTGTCTTCATAAAGGCTTATGATTGTTATATTTTGGGTCAGTATTTTGATTTTTATAATATAAATATCCTTCTGCTTCCTATTTAATGCTTTTCATCTTGAATTCTATTTTGACTGTTACTACTGTTGTCATTTCTACTTTTTCTGTTAGTATTTGCCAGGTATATCTTCATTTATTTTTTTAATTTTCAACTTTTATTCCTACATTTTTAAAATGTAGGAATCCATTTTTTGTAAGTAACACGGAGCTAAATTTAAAACATTACAATTTAGAAACCTCTCTCTTTAAAAGGAAGATAAAATTCACATTAATTGTGAATAATGATGTGTTCAGACTAATTACTGCTATCTTATTTCATATGTGTGACTTCAAATACTTTCTTGTTATTTGTGTTTTGTTACCTTTATTCTTTTACTGGTTTGGAAATTACATCTTATGTCCAGTCTTCTAATGACTGGCCTTAAAGTTATTTTCTTTTAGTTGACAAAGTTTAATGCAAGAATTTTACATATTTAACTAATACATGTGAACATAGTCTTAATTTAATGTCCCAAATTCTGCCTTTAACTTCTTCAAGTGAGCAAGACATTGAGCATACTTTTATACTCTCCTTCCCACCTCGACTCCTAACAGGCCAATGATTTTGAAATCACCTGGAATCTTAGCCTATATTTTATTTATTTTTTTCTACATAGGTTTTTGCTTTAAACATTTCCATTCTCGTTGCTTGCATTATGTCTCATAGCCACACCATCAATAGTTACTTAGACTTGACTATGGATTTTACTAGTTCCCTCCCTCATTGTTATTGTAGATTGTATTTTCTGAAGGTTGTCACAGCAATATCTCCCATCTTCATGCTCTTCTTCTTCTTTTCTTTTCTTTCTTTTTTTTTTTTTTTTTTTGTCTTTTCTGAGTTGAGGTGTTACTCCACTGCCCAGACTGGAGTGCAGTGACACAATCATGGCCCACAGCAGCCTCGATCTCCTGGGCTCAAGCAATCCTCCCTCCTCAGTTTCCCAAATAGCTGGGACTATAGGCACACACCACCAGCTCAGCTATTTTTAAAATTTTTTTTTTTGTAGATACAAGTTCTCATTCTGTTGCTCAGCCAGGTCTTGAACTCCTGGGCTCAAGAGATCGATCCTCCCACTTCAACCTCCCAAAATGCTGGGATTACAGGTGTGAGCCACCACTCCCGGCCCCCATGCTCTCCTTATATTGGGATCCATGTCCTCTCCAAGAACCTGAGTGGACCTCTGTAGTTGCCTTGACCAGTAAAGTACAGCAGAAGCGATGCTATGTGACTTCCCAGCTCAGAACGTGGAAAGGTCACACCTCTTTGCCATGTTGTCTTGGTATGCTCACTCCTGGATCCAAACCAGCTAATGTAGTGGGACCACATGCAGGGTCCATGTGTAGATGTTTTGGCTTATATCTGTACTGAAGGCCCAGTCCACAGCTAGTATGAACTACCAGACATCTGAGAGGAAATGTCTTCAGATGATTCTGGCCTTCCTACTGCATTATACCCAGCCTTTGAGTCTTTCACTGAGGCCCCAGACACTGAGGAGCAGAGACAAGCAATCTCTGTGGCCTTTCCAAATTTCTGACCCACAGACTCCTTGAGCATAATAAAATGGTTGCTTTATACCAATAAATCTGGGGAGACTTGTTGTATAACAATAGTAACTGGCTGGACTACTACTGTTTCTTGTATCTTATGTATTCTTATTTTGTCATTCACTTTATTGTAGCACAACCTCAACAAATTTTTAGTTCTTTGTAGATTCTGGATATTAGTCCTTTGTCAGATACACAGTTTGTGAATATCTTCTCCCATTCTATAGGTTTCCAGTTTGTTCTGTTGATTGTTTCTTTGCTCTGCAGAAAGATTTTTAGT
Organism: Tarsius wallacei; assembly: GCA_963574415.1. Taxonomy (NCBI): domain Eukaryota; kingdom Metazoa; phylum Chordata; class Mammalia; order Primates; family Tarsiidae; genus Tarsius; species Tarsius wallacei. The sequence goes on from CAUYQG010105598.1 coordinate 17,252, forward strand.
TTAGTTAAGTTCCACTTATTTCTTTTTGTTTTAGTTGCATTTGCTTTGGGGGTTTTAGCCATCAATTATTTGCCTAGGCCAATGTCCTTAAGAGTTTTTCCAAGGTTTTCTTCTAGAACTTTTATGGTTTCAGATCTAGCATTTGAGTCTTTTGATCCATCTTGAGTTAATATTTGTATATGTGGAGAGATAAGGATCAAGTTTCATTTTTCTGCATGTAACTATTCAATTTTCCCCACTGTATGTTTCTGACTGCTTTGCCAAAGTTCAGTTGACTGTAGGTGTTTGGATTTTTTCTGGATTCTCTATTCTGTTCCACTGGTCCATGTGTCTGCTCTTGTACCAGTACCATGCTATTTTGGTTACTACTGCCTTGTAGTATCATTTGAAGTCAGGTAATGTGATGCCATTGACTTTATTCTTTTTGTGTAGGATTTCTTTGGCTATTCTGGCTATTTTGGGGGGGGGTTCCATATGAATTTTTTTCCAATTATGTGAAAAATGACATTGGTAGTTTGATAGGGATTGCACTGAATCTGCAGATAACTTTGAGTAATATGGTCATATTAATAATGTCGATTTTTCCAGTTCATGAGTATGGGATGTTTCTCCACTTGTTTGTGTCCTCTGCAATTTCTTTCATCAGAGTTTTGTAGTTCTCCTTGTAGAAATCTTCCATATTTTTTGTTAAGCATTTTCCTAAGTATTTAACTTTTTGGTTGCTAGTGTAAGTGAAATTGAGTTCTTGATTTGATTCTTAGCTTGACTGCTACTAATTTGTATGTGTTGATTTTGTATTCTGGAACTTTACTGAATTCATTTATCAAGTCCAGGGATCTTTTGGAGCAGTCTCTAGGATTCTCTAGGTATACAGAAATAGTTTGATTTTTTCTTTTCCAATTTGGATACTCTTTATTTCCTTTTCTTGCCTAAATGCTCTGCTAGATCCCAATTTAGAGTGAAGTTCAAAAAGAAGATATAGTTGTTCCTTAGGCTCCCAGGTACATGAGCCAATAACCCACCAAATACATGGGACTAGCCACAAAAGCAAAAGAGCCCCCCCACCCCCCACAGCTTATGCAATGGGTCTCCCTTTCCCAATGTGTATCTCAGCTCTGGGTCTGAGATTGATCAAGTCACCTTTCCTCAGCAGCAGATCAGTTAACGGTGATGACAACCATCTTTCTTTTCCAGCAGCTTCAATGGCAAGGCAGTCAACCAGTTTTTGTTGACAGCAGTTGCTCTTTAAAAGACATTAAACTACCTCTCTGACTTTTCTTTAACAGTTTGAAACAACACTACACATGTTAAAACAATGTTACTTAGCAGATCATTTTCTGTATACTCTTATGACAGTAAATTTACTCACCTTCAAAAAAACTTGAGTGTTCACTACTGAGAGAAACTGGAGAAAATGACATACCATGCTATGTTTTTGTTTTTTTCTTCTTTTTTAAAAATTTATTTTATTTGAAGATGTGGGGCACAATTCAGGATTAGGCATACAGGTGGTCATTAAACAGGTAAAGTTTGGATCTCCCTTTTATCCCCACTTTTTCTGGCTTGAGATCAGGTACCCTTATTAATGCTATATGTATTTCTTTCCTCGCCTGGCAGTTTCCAGCTACTTCCGATCCCTTTCTTATTGTATTATGGTAAATATTCAGGGTCTGATTGTGAGTGAGAACATATGGTACTCAGTTCTTTGTGATAAATCACTGAGTATTATAGACTCTAAATCCATCCAAGTTATTGTGAAGTCCATAATTTTGTTCTTCTTTATGGCTGCATAATATTCCATTGTGTATATGTACCACATATTTTATCCAGTTCAGTTTTGCTGGGTAGGATAGTTGGTTCCATGTTTTTTTTATTGTAAATAGTGCTGCTGTAAACAAGCGTGTGCAGGTATCTTTTTTGTAGAGTGATTTAAGTTCCTCCAGGTATATTCCCAGAAGTGGGATTGCTGGATCGTATGGAAGATCAATTTCTAGTTCTTTTAGAAATTGCCACACTGCTTTCCATAGAGGTTGAACTAGTTTGAATTCCCACTAACAGTGTAGAAGCATTCCCTTTTCTCCACATCCTTGCCAACATCTGTCATATTTTGTTTTATTAATGTTGGCCATTCTCACTGGAGTTGGGTGGTATCTCAATGTGGTTCTGAATTGCATTTCTCTGATGATTAGTGGGGCTGAGCATTTTTTCATGTGTCTGTTGGCTGCTTGTATGTCTTCTTTTGAGGAGTGTCTATTCATGTCTTTTGCCCACTTTTTAATGAGCATGCTATTTGTTGATAAGCCTTAAGAGGTAAGAAGTGAGGCACTAAGGGCATGTTCATTGCTAATGCATAAGACTGGGAGAAAAATTTATGTTACTCCTCATTCTTTTTCTTCATCTTGAATTAAACATCAAGAAGGTAGAAAGTAAGAGAGAATGTCACTCCTGTGTTTTAAAACCTTTCCATGGCTTCCTATCATAAATGGAATACGATCTAAACTTCTTCCAAGGTCCGCCTCCTGCCTCCTTCTTTGACCTCATCTCCTACAACTCTCTCCTTTATTTCCTCTGCACTTCTGGTCTTATTTCTTCTCACTGGAATGTGCTCAGAGGTGTGCTGAAACCAGCTGTATCGACTCACATTTCATTGCTTCCCAACTCCAATTTCAGCGATCTTACATTGGTAGCTCAAAATTGTGAGAATATTCACACTACAGAAATTGGCAGACACTACAAATCAGAGCTCCCCCCACCCAGTCAGCAGCTAAATGTTTATTCAGGCACCACTAAACATGCCAGCCACCTTGGTCCTTTGCTTGGCCATTAGCTCTACCTGAAGTGACCACCTCCTCAATTTGCATGCCTAGTTCTTTTTGTCCTTAAGCTTACATGCCCATCTCCTCTGAGAAGCCTCCCTTGACCATGCATTTTAGAGGGATCACTCATGATCACATCAACCATTTTAATTGTCTGAAAATAAGTGTCAAAGTATAATCCTAAAAATGTTTTAAAAACATAATTATTCATATGATTATAGGACACATATTTTTTAAAAAGACATCAGAAAAAAATATCCCCAGATATGTTGAATTTATTCAAGAATTACGGAAGAGGATTACAACCCAAGATGCACAAAGGCAAGTCACAGGTGCATCCAGTGAAGGAAGGGTAAAGGGAAGGTTTTATTGGAAGGTAAAAGTTCATGTACGCTGCTTAGAAACAGACTGGGCAAGTGTTGTTTCCAGAGCTTCTTACCTGAATTGCTGCATCCCTAAATAGGTCTAGTGATAAACCCCATCATAAGAATATGTGCATATGTGCAAAACGTTCAAGCCATGTGAAGCAGGAGATTCATGAAGGATGTGAAGGGATTGCCATTTGGGGTTTTAATCCTCAGAACAGTTCCTATCTTAGACATGCAAGCATGAGTCCCCTTCCTTCATGCCTTCCTGGCACTAGTTTGCCTGGGTCTGGCAAGAGTGACTTTATCCTGGTATCTGCAACTAACATATATGTCATCATTTTATTTAACTCATTAATGACAAAGCAAATTCAAAAAAGAAATATTAGAAGCTAAGATTTTATTGTCAGTGAGGAAAAAGAAATGCTAAGATAAGAGTGATAAATTAGATCAAAACTGGTTAATGTTCTGCATGGCAATAAAATCCTAACCTTAGGTGTTAGAAAATGATCTGTCACACCTTAACAGTTTTATAAAATTGTAAAATGCCTGGGTGCTAATCAATTGTAAAAAGAAAGTCAAATGTCCTTTATCAAGTACTGAAAGCTTTTTCTTAAACAACAAAAAAATATATAGTGCTAATGATGTGTCTTGTTATATCTCCATGCACTTTTTTTTTTTTTTTGAGACAGGGTTTCACTCTGTCACCCAGGCTGAGGTGCAGTGGCACAAACTCAGCTCACCACAGCCTTGGACTCATGGGCTCAGGCAACCCTTCCACCTCAGCCTCCTGAGTAGCTGGGACTATATAGGCTTGTACTACCATGGCTGGATAATTTTTCTACTTTTTATAGAGACAGAGTCTTACGTTGTTGCTCAGGCTGGTGTTGAACTCCTGGCCTCAAGCACTCCTCTTGCCTCAGCCTCCCAAATTGCTGTGATAACAGGCATTAGCCAATACACTTGGCCTCTCCAGGCACTCTTACACTTATCTATTGTCTGCCTCCCAATAAGAGGAACCTGAAATAGTGTCTGGAATGTGGCAGGCATTCCATATGTATTTGTTGAACGAAAGTTAAGGTGAGTCTTTGTGGGAGGAAGATTCAGGAGGAGTTTGCAGTGCCAAGGGGCCAGGAAGGAGCTTTGGGAAATGGAGCTGATGTGCAAACCAACTGGGACACAGCGCCCCTGGTCAACCAGCTACGTTGTTGGCCTCAGTCATTTTGGGGACTCTTCTCCAGTCCAGAATCTGGGAGAGAGAGAAAGAGTGGGCTCCATCGTATTCAGCCTCTCTGTATTTTGTTTTCCTTAGCTATGAAATAGAGAAAAATAATAGTAATGAGATAGAGTTAGTGCACACAAGATGCTTAGAGCAGGGCCTGGTACATAGTAAGTACTCATTGTTTTTTGTTGCTTTTGGCTTTTGCGTTGGAGTCTCAGACTTGTCTCCCAGGCTAGAGTGCAGCAGCATGCTCACAGCCACAGCAGTCTTGACCTGCTGGGCTTAGGTGATCCTTCAGCCTCAGCCT
>CAUYQG010105599.1:0-24144 GCA_963574415.1 Tarsius wallacei
CCACTTGACAGTTCTATTTTTAAAAATAGTTTTATTGACAGTCATATGTATATACCCTTAGAGAAAGACATCCAATTCCAAGGAATTGCATCTCCAGCCCTGTCATACACCAGGCAGTAGTGCTCTGACCTTCATGCTCCCACATGGCAGCAGGCGGGCCACAGCTTCAGGGGTGGCATTTGTCTCTTTGTCTGCCATCTGGTCTTGTCCACCTTGGCAGATGATTGGCCTCTCTGAGCTTGTTTCCACAGCTCTAAGCTGAGTGTCATCTAAATAGAATTCCATGTCAAAGGGCCTGTTTCAGTGCCTGGAATGTAGTGAGTGCTCAGAATGCATTGTTAATAGGGGTTTTGGCTAGTTAGAGAGGCGTAGCACCCATGACATACAAGGCCCACCCTTGTGAGCATACTCATATCTTCGGCATCCCCTGTGGGGTTTGGTGGTGACCCTGGCAGCGGCAGTGAGCTGATCGAGTGTCAACCCTGCCAGGCATAGGGTGAGCCTTTTGCACACCTGACCTCACTGAAAACTTGAAACACTGTAGGAGAAGGAACTAACGTCAGGCCCCATGTGATGAAGCAGCTGCGGCCATGTCACTACCCAAGGTCACACATGGCCTGGGCTGAAGATCTGGGTGTGCCTGATAGTGACCTGTAGTTTAGTCATTTGTGAGACGGGGCCGGGAGAGTTGGCCTAGGTGGGCAGGGTTTCTACTCTGATAGGCAGAAGAAAGCCAAAGGACTGGCAAGCTATTGAATAAGTAACTATTGAATAAGATTCCAGCAGGGCATCGGAAGGAAGAGGGATAAAAAGCATTTGGCAGCGGAGATGCCTGCAACAAGACCCAGGAGTGGCCTGGTCCGTGCTGCTTCTGCACAAAGTGGACTTGGAATGCCAGGAACTGAGGTTCTGGAGGGCTTTGGAGGTCTTGGATCTGGTATACAGGCAGTGGGGAGCCACTGAAGGTCCTTGAACAGAAGAGTCATGCGATGCTGGTGTGGTTTAGGAAGCTTGATTGGCAGAGGTGTTTGTAGGACTGCCTGTGGTGCCAAGTGGATTTACAAGCTGCTGTAGCTGCGATTGTGTGCAGCTGTTAGGGTTTGAAGCTGAGCAGAAGGAGGCCAGTGTCTCTGAGAAATCCCTGTGCAAACCACATCCGGGAAAAACCAAGCTTGTGAAATAAATCTCAGCGTTCTCCACAAGGTAACCATTTGGGATGGAGGGTTGCATGACACAGAGAAGAGGCCCACTTGCAGCAGGTGATGAGCTGCCCCCTGCACATCCCCCTACATCCATCCTGGAGAGGGTTCTGTAGAGTGCAACCCAAGCCTGGGGTTGGGGTCCAAGGAATAGCAGGGTTTGCATTCCACAGCGTTGGTCTGAACCACTTCATCCACTTATTCTTGGCTGTGTGATATCAGGTGTGCTACCAACCTCTCTGAGCCTTGGGTTCATAATCTATGAAATGGGGTAACAGCTCCTTCTTATTGTGACTGTGACACATGAGCATCCCGCAGCATCGTGCAGGGGCATTTCTCAAGGAGTTTGAGTTCTGAACACGGCAGTCAGTATAGAAATCCTGCAGTGTCACAATTTCCCTGAGAAAGTGCCTTACATCTCTGCTGGTGTGGAGCGTATGTGGCTATGTGTAGGGGTGTGCAGGGCCCAACCAAGGGTGTGTGACAAAGTTGTATCTTAGGAACTGGATTCTAGTCAGGGCCGAAGGACGATCACCCTATGGAAAGCCGTGGGGCCCGAGGGCAGGCTGGGTCAGCAGATGGCCCCGTCGCTGCGATGCCCTCCTTGAGGCAGACTCAGGTTGGGGATAGGGTCCCTGTATTAGGTCAACTCTCCCCTTCCCTAGGTTCAGATCACATGTGCTAGGACTCTGGCCATGGCTCTGAAGAAGGAGCTATCTCAGGTCCCCTTGGTGGTCCTGCCCTGACATGCCCTCCCCCGCAGTACCCTCAGGCTCCACTTCTTCCCACTGGACTTCATCTCTGCTGTGCCCTTATGGTTGGTGCCTTCTCGAAAGTCCCTCAGCTGTAGGCACTACCGTGAAACTCTCCACAGAGCTCCCAGGCCCTTGATCCTTGGCTGGGCTCCCCCTTGGGAGGGTGGACACCTATCTCATGCTCCGTCCTGGCCCTTTCTCTGCTCAGCCACTTCACTGACTTGTTTTCCAATTCCCTGTTCACTGAGCATCTAATAAGTGCCATTCTCTGGGGCTTCCCTGGTAAATGAGAGCATGAGGGAAAGAGAGACAGACTTGGTCTCTCTCTTCTTGGTGCTTCTAGGATAGCAAGTTCTAGCTCACCAGACCCTTCAGCGCCCATGATAAAGTGCACTGTGGACGAGTAAGCACAGGTACTGTGAGCGCCATCCTACTCCTAGGCACTACCCAACAGAAAGGCCTCAGAATACTTGGTACCCACAAGAACTGCTCAGAAGATGGGAAGTCTGGGAAGGCTTAGAGGAAGCCACAGCTTAGTTGAGACCCATGAGCGATTGGGAGGGACATAGGAGGGGAAGGTGGCCAGGCTCTGAGTCTTGGCAGGGGTGTGGGTTGCATAGGTGTATGGGCTTGTCGGAGCTCCAGAGGGGTCCTCTTAAGTTGAGTGCGCATTGCTGGCTGTACATTTGACCTTAGGGAAACAAATAGCTGTAAACATAAAACCGTGGGCAAACATTTAGAATGAAGTATGCCGGTGTCTGAAGCTTTCAGATGCGTTAAAAAAATAAGATCAGTTGGTGGGTGGGTAGAGGGGTGGACAGGCAACAAGAGGAACATAGCCAAGTGTCCATTGTAGGGACTTGGTGATGGGTAAGTGGCTAGTTAAAGGACAGTTGTTTCACCTTTTCTGTGTGTTTGACAACTGTCCTAAGAAATGCTATGGAAAGAAAACATGTCACTACACACCTAACGGAATGACTTTTTTAAATGTGGAAAATAGCAAGTCTTGGCAGGGGTGTGAGGCAGCTATTAAAAGCAGTGTCAGTTCATGCAGCCACATTGGGAAGAATTTGGCAATCATGACCATAGCTGAAGGTGTGCATGCCCTGTGGCCCTGCAGACCCCCTCCTAGCAGTAAGTCCAGCAAATTTTGGTATGTCCCCCAAAGGAAGGTCCACACGCAGCAGTACTGTGGATCAGAGCCCCCGTCTGGAAGGGACCCAAATGCCCATATTCTGCTGGAACTGCGGCCCCAGGAGCAAGCAGCGAGTGGTCTCTGTTCCGGGCCACTGAGGCGTGGGGTCCTCTGCCATTCAGCAACAGGAGTTGTGCACACATTACTCACTTACCCGTGTATTTGCACACACATGTGCATGTTTATTTCCGTGAACATGTGCACAGTAGAAAAATGATGACAGAACAGTGTGAAACGTGGGCAGCACTTGTGAGATGGGGACTGTGGGGGTTTTTATTTTCTCTTCCGGGGAGCAGGTAACGCAGTGGTGAAGAGCACAGACTCTGAAAGCAGACCATCTGGATGCACATCCCAGCTCTGTTCTTGAGCAGCTGTGCTCCCTTAGGCAAATGACTTGACCTCTCTGTGCCTTGGTGGCCACAACTGGGAAAAACAGTAGTGTCTCGCTGCTAGGATTGTGATGTGAGTTGCGACATGCAGGCAGCACTCAGGGAGTATTAGCTTTCAGCGCTGTCTCTCTTGCAGTGATGCTCGGTCAATGTGGATTACTTTTATCATTATGTCGATGTGAGTATCATTTAAGAGGCCACCAGGAAGGATCTGATCAGAGGCATTAACTGCCTAGATGCTTGCCTAGGGGAAAAGAGTACTAGGAATCACTCATGTGTGTTGAAAAAAATGCTGTTCTGGGCACTGTTGTCTCTGTCGCTGCCACCCTTCTGCAGATGAGGAAGAGGTTGCATAGAGAGGTGAAGGGACTAACCTGGGAGCACACTGCCAGGGCCGGTAGAACCAGGGCTCTCAGGGGCACAGGAGTGTTGAGGCAGGCTATGAGTATTCCTGAGGGCAGAAGGGTTCTGGAGGGGATGGGCACCCCATCTCCCAGCCTGCTCTGCCCACACTGTGTTTGCAAACCGCGTCATTACCATTCAGGAGCAAGAAAAAACGTCTTTATTGGGGTGTCTTCGGGACCATCTGAGGCTCTGAGAAGACACTTGAAAGCTGTGCTGCAGGTCTGATGTCTCTGACAGACTTGGTGAAACCAATATTCCACTCTCCCTTCCTTCTGACCTCAGTCTGGAGACACTCAGGTTGGTGGGCCTCCAGGTCCCACACCTCAGTTGCCTCAGTTGCCTCAGAAGAGGCTATTCCTATCCCTGAGCCCGAGTCTGGACTAACGAGGGGCGTAAGAGGCGGCCCCTGGCCCAGCCAGCCCAGCCGCGAAACTCCCAGAGGAGGAGGGGAGCCTCAGGAGCGGAATGTTCCGCCAGGGGAGCTGAGCAGGGGGTAGGTGAGCCTGAAGACCCAGAGTGAGGCCCAGAGCGAGTGCCCAGAGTGGGTGCCATCCTGGCAGCAGGGGCTGGTTCCACCCCAGCTTCAGCCTCCTTGCAGCTCTGTCCCATGTGCTTCTGTCACTCTGGCTTCCTTCTGCCTGGAATGCCTCCTGGCCTTTCCTCAGGGAAACACACCCAGGCAGGGGAGCCCACCAGACCCACCTCCTTCAGAAGCTGCCCCCACGGCCCCAGGATCAGTGACAGGCATGTCCTTCCTTTGCCCCTGGGAACAGGCGACTCATTTGTAGAGAGGTAGGCCCCTGTGTCATCTTCCCAGCTGAGCAGCAAGGCTTTCTCAGCGGGATCTGGGTTTGATTCCTGGGTCACCTGACACCCAGGTCACCTGACACACCTGGGCCTGGCCTCTGAGCTGAGTGAGACTGCTCCTTGCCTCTTCCATCCAGAGGTGAAAACAGCACAAGGGGAAGAAGACCTGATTCCATCCTGCAGTCAGGACCCTCAGCAGCGCAGTCACGTGACCTCTGGGCTTCTCTGGGGATCACACCAACCCCACTCCTCTCCCTCCCATCACAGCCTGGTTCAAGGATGTTCCTGTCCTCCGGGGGACCTCTCGGTGTGACTGACACAGACAGACAAGCCTCAAGCTGCCCTTGGTCCTTCTGAAAACGTTCCCATGCAGGACGTGTGCACTTCTGCTGTGCATACACCTGAGGCCTTGTCGGGTGGAACCACTCATTGTCATGTGTGGCTGTCAGGGGCTCCCTGGACAGTTGCGGAAGTAGCTTTTCTGATGAGCTCCCTGGACCGCAATCCTCACGTGGACCCTCATGGGATATGCACAGCCCCGGTTCCCTGCTGGAAGGATGCAGACCAGCAACATAGCTATGATCCCTTTTCCTGGCGCTCCCAGTGTATTCTGAGATTTGAAGTAAATACAATTTAGTGAGACCTCTGTCCCCTCCCCCACACAAAGAGGCAAAGATGGGAGGGGGGTGGGAGTAAAGGGGGAGAAGTGGTCTAGGAAATGACCACCTCCTCTGATGTCACCCCAGGGGGAGGGGCCCCCAAGGGTCCAGGCCATCCTTTCAGCTCACCCCTGAGGGTTGACAGACTGTCTCTGAAGGTCACAGGGATGGAGGTTGGGAGATGGACGCCATCTCTAGTGGAGTCCCTGCCAGGCCCCTGCGGCAGTTGCATCATCTGTCTGCTGCTGGGTAAGGCCTCAGGGCAGGGTATGCCGGGCAGACAGCTGCCTGGGCTTCTTGCACAGCTCCTCCTGCAGCTGTTTGCATCCCCGCTGGCCGAGTCCCCACACGGTGTCTTCTCGATGCCAGGAGTGCAGGGCTTGCTCTTCATCCTGAATGCAGGAGACATTCGAGTGGGTTCTCAGGTCCTCTGCAGTGCCCCCTGCAGTCTCCTGCGTGACAGTCACCCTGTGCCTGATGCCAGAACTTCTTCCTCCTGTCCACCTGAAACTGGGAGCCCTTTGACCAGCAAATACCCGTTCCCTCCCTGGGTGGCCCCCTGAGCCTCTGGTCACCGTCCATCTCCTGTGTCCTTCTGTGAGGTCACCCTGTTGACATCAACCCGAGTAACATCTGCATTTTTTTTCTTTCTGAGCTGTGCTGAGTAGCTTGATGTCACCATGCCACCGTGTATACATATCTCTCAACACCACATGGTACCCCGCAAATGTGTACAGTTAGGATTTGTCACTTAGAAATTGTATGAACAAAAACAATAAACAGCATGCTGCACAGGAAGCCTGCCCAGCTTGACTGCCCCACACACCTGGTTTGTGGCTCAGCCTCACCTGTCTCGGGAATCGACTGGAGCCCTCTGGTTTCTCTGTTGATGGGTCTTCAGGTCTGGCAGGCAGGAGCATCTGAAAAGGTTGACCTCATGGGCCTCCACCAGCCCTGGCTGTCTTCACTGGGAGAGGCCAAAGTTCCACCCTCTGGCTGCCCAGGGTTGACGTCATTGGGGGTTTTATGACAACAGGCATCTTTTTCCGGGTCTTCCCCATGGCTGCTGGGAGCCAAGGCTGCAGAGCCACGTTGGGCTGTGCTAGGATTTGCTGCTTGCAGTTCGGGTAGGGGACTAGCAGCCATGCTTCCTCTGGTCATCGGAAGCCTGGTAGAATTTCTGCACGTCAGAGGTGCTTCTGTGGCAGTGGTGTCCAGGCCCTGGCCTTTCCTATTGTGTAGCATCAGGTAGGTGGCCATGGTGTCATCGTAGTTTTTCTGGGACAGGGAGCATTGAATTCCTTCTTGCTGGAATCCCATGGTTCCCATGTTCTGCACAATTTGCGGGTCCAGGCGACTCGGGCATAGTGGCTTTTCAGGCTTCCTTGCTTCCTGCAGTCCGGGGCCAACCCAGGAATCCCACCTCACAATGTTCTCCAGGGAAAACCTCTTTCTAGGATCGAGTGGCATTAGTTCTTTGATAAGTACTTCTAGCGGAGAAGAGAAATAAAAGGATATTCTGAACATGGCCATCATGCTGTGTTTTCAGAGGTCTGGTGAATCTTTGTCAAACGGCGGGTTCCCGGCCACCATGCAGTGGAGGGTGGCTCCGAGGCTCCACATGTCCATGGCCAGGCCGTTGTACTCATGCCCCAGGAGGATCTCTGGAGCCACATAATCAGGAGGCCCACACCTGAGAGTCAGCATCTCCCCGTCCTCGAACTGGATGCAGAGGCCAAAGCCGGTGACTTTGACGCACTAGTGTTGGTCAAGGAGTATGTTTGTGGGCCTGAGGTCTCTGTGCACTATTTTTTGGTGGTGGCAGTAACAGATGGCCAAGCATATCTGAACAAAGAGCTGACAGGCCTCGTCTTCCCCCATGCAGCCTTTCCAGTGGATGTGTTGGTCCAGGTCACCTCCAGGAGCGAGTTCCATTATGATGTCTGTGTTGTGTGCACTTTTGGTGACTTGGAAGAGTTTCAGAATATTGGGGTGTTGCAGCACTTTCATGGCTTGAACTTCTCTGTCACTGGAGGCCGACTGCTGCTTTGGCACTACTTTTAGTGCGACCAGGGTCCCAGTCTTTGTGTGCTGGAGAAACTTGACTTCACCATAAGAACCTTTAGGACCCGATAATATATTAGTGTGTCCTCATTGATCATGGCAGAGACCACGTTCCGCTGCTTGCCTGGCTGCATGCCCGGCTGCATGCCCTGCCACTGCAAGCCCCGCTACTTTGTGGTCTAACTACACTAACCACTAACTGCAACTATACTCACTACAGCAACTGTACTAGAAAAACTAAGAATATGAATAACACTAATAATACTGGTTGGCTAACAATACTGAAAAAACACGCAAAATTTACTATCTAAGACTACTAAGAAAGCTAAGAAAAAAGACTAAGTGTGCAAATGATACTAAAAATGCTAACTAACTAAATGTAAACAGAAAACAAGGGGAACACAAGACACACACAAGGAACCACACGAAGGAGATAAAAACAAAAGGAGAAAAAGAAAAGAAGGGAGAGAAGAATAAAAGAATAAGCAAAGAAAGAGGAGAGAAACAAAAAGGATAAAAAAGAAAGACAAATCAAAAGGAAAAAGAGAAAAGAACAAATGAGAAAAAAAGAAGGAAAATGGGAAAAAGGAAAAAACAGAGTAGGATAACAACAAGGAGACAACAGGCTTGACACGGTCTAACTCCTCGGGTCACCACAAGTAACTTCCTGGGCAATAGTGACCAGAAACCTCAGACCAGCCAGGGGCTTATATAGGCTGGTGGGCATTCCATCATCATGCCTCTTTATGATGTCAGAGCCACTGATCATGGCTGGGGTACTCCCCTCCTCCCCTTTTTCCTTTGGTTGTTTGTAATAACTTTTTTCTCCTTTTAACAAAATGTTTTTTTGTGTGTTTTGTTTCATTTTTTTGATGAGGTGAGTTCTAGAAACTGCTGTTGACTTCCTTGAGAATTAAAATCTGTCTGGACTCATGCCTGTAATCCCAGCATTTCAGGAGACCTGGGTGGGAGGATCACTTGAGCCCAGGATTTCAATAACAGCCTGGGTGACATGGCGAGACATCATCTCTACAGTAAATTTAAAAAGTAGCCAGGCATAGTGTCATGCAGCTGTGGTCCTAGCTATTCGGTTGGCTGAGGCGGAAGGATTGTCTGAGCCCAGGAGGTCGAGGCTGTGGTGAGCTGTGATCATACCACTGCACTCCAGCCTAGGAAACAGTGAGCTAGTCAACTCAGAAAACAAAAATTTTAAAAAATTAAAACCTGTAGTATGCTTCCATATTGTTTCACTGATAGTTGGAAATCTGAAATACCTTTTTGTCTTTTCAAGACCCTTTAATGTGTACCCTCAAATTACCCCTTTTTCTTTAAACTCTGAATGATTGGTCTCAAAATTATGGTGCAACTTAACTGGCATCCTGATCATATAGGAACATGTTCTGTTGTGTAAGACATATTAAGATATATTACTGGGCTGCCAGGAAGATAGCCCTCATCATAATTTCTCTGTAAGATCCTCAAATGTATCATCAAAAACTTTGGGGGGCAAAGGCAGTGCATCGAAGTATCCAAAGTGTTGGAAGAACAAAAACCCATCAACCAAGAATCCTATATTTCGCCAAACTATCCTTCAGAAATGGGGGAGATATCAAGACATTCCTAGGTAACCAAAAGTTGAGTAGCACCAGTCCTGCCCTGCAGTGAGGGGAGCCCTTCCATCTGAAAAGCAAAGACTAGGCAGGAACCCAAAGCTTTATGAAGAGAAAGATCTCTGGTCCAGGTAAATCATGGACAATGAGAAAAACCTCATACCATTTTTGTTTTGGACATAATTGAAGAGACGAATGTATCAAACTCACTTTAGTTCATATGGATGCAGTTTGCAGATCTAATTTTGTGATGCCAATAACTGAAAGATCAACTGGATAAGGGAAAGAAATGACATTTTCTTCTTTTTGCTTAGGTTTGCTTTAAGTTTGGGTCTCTTTTTTGGTTCCATGTGAACTTCAGGATTTTTTTTTTCTAATTTTGTGAAGGATGGCATTGGTAATTGTGTTGAGTCTCTAGACTGCTTTGGGCATTATGGATATTGTATAATATTGATTCTTCCAATCCATGAGGATAGAATGTTTTTCCATTTTTTTGTGTCACTTCCAATTTCTTTTAGCACTGTTTTGTAGTTATTGTAGAGATCTCTCACTTCCATGGTTAGAAGTATTCTCTGGGATGTGTGTGTGTGTGTGTGTGTGTGTGTGTGTGTGTGTCTATTTTAAATGACACTGTGTTCCTGATGTGGTTCTCAACTTGAACGTTATTGGTGTATAGACATGCTTCTGATTTTTGTACATTGAGTTTGTATCCTGAAACTTCATTGAAGTTGCTTGTCAAGTCTAGGGGTCTGATAGTGGAGCGTTTAGGGTTTTCTAGGTATACAGCCATGTCATCAGTGAACAGAGACAGTTTGACTTTCTCTTTTTCTATTTGGGTGCTTTTTATTTCTATCTCTTACCTGATTGCTCTGACTAGGACTTCCAGTACTGTGTCTAATAGGAGTGTTGAGAGTAGACACGCTTGTCTTGTTCCAGTTCTTAGGGGAATGTTTTAAACTTTTCCCTGTCAAGTGTGATGTTGGCTGTAGGTTTGTCATATGTGGCTCTAATTATTTTGATGTATGTTGCTTCAATTCCTAGTTTGGGGTTTTGATCATGAAGGGATATTGGATTGTATTACATGCCTGTTCTGTATATATTCAGAGAACTGATTATATCATTTTGCTTTCCATTCTGTTTATGTGGGGAATCCCATTTATTGATTTGTGCATGCTGAATCATCCTTGCATCCCTGGAATAAAACCCACTTGTTTGTGATGGATTCTGTTTTTGATTTGCTGTTGGATTAAGTTTGCTAGTATTTTGTGGAGGATTTTTACCTCTATGTTCACCAGGGATGTTGGCCTGTAGTTTTCTTTTTTTGTTGTGTCCTTGCCTGATTTTGGTATCAGATTGATATGCATTTTGTTGAATGAGTAGGGAGGAATCTGTTCTCCTTGATTGTTTTTTTTGTTTGTTTGTTTTTGGAAATAGGCTTAATAAGATTGGGTCCAGCTCTTATGTGTACATGTGGTAAAATTCAGCCAAGAATTCATCTGGTCCTGAACATTTTTTTGTTGGAAGATTTTATATTCCTGATTCAAGATTACGACTGAGTATTGGTCTGTTCAGGATTTCTCTTTCTTCCTGGGTTTATCTGGGAGGCTGTGTGTTTCCAAGAATTTATTCATTTCCCCTAAGTTTTTTAGTTTGTATTCATACAGGTGATCACAGTAGTAGTCTCTGATGATTTTTGTTGTTGTTTTGGTGTTTCCGTGGTCTCAGTTGTCATCTCACTCTTATCATTGGTTGTAATTATTTGAATGTACTTGTTGTTTCTTGGCTAATGTAGGTAGTGATATGTCAATTTTGTTTATCCTCTTACCCCACTGACTTTTGGATTTGCCAACCCTTTGTATCTTCTTTTGGTATTAAGCTCACTTTATTCTGCTCTGATAGTTATTTCTTTTTCTTGGTAGCTCTGGATTTGCATTGTTATTTCTCCAGTCCCTTGAGGTGTGATAGTCCCTTAAATTGTTGATGTGAGATCTTTGTATCTTTTTTATATAAGCATTTAATGGTATAACCTTTCCTCTTAGCATTGCTTTTGCTGTACCCCAGAGTTTTTACTATCTTGTGTCTCTGTTTTCCTTTGATTCACACATTTTTCTGATGTCTGCCTTAATTTTGTTGTTTATTCAGAGGCATTCAAGAACGTTGTTTAGTTTCCACTAGCTTGTGTATTTTTTAGAGTTTCCCATGGTATTGATTTCTCACTTCATTCTACTGTAATCCAAGAAGATGCTTGGTATGATTTTGATTTTATTAAAATGTACTGAGACTTGCTGCATGGCCAAGCATATGGTCATTTTTGGAAAATGTCTTATGTGGAGATGAGAAGTCTCTATTCTGCAGTTGTTGGACAGAGTGTTGGAAATGACAAATGCAGAGGTGTCATATTGCTTGACATCAAATTATACTACCAGTACACACATAGACAGGTCTATGGAACAGAACAGAGAACCTAGAAGGAAAGTCACATACCTGCAACCAAGTGATTCCTGACAAAGTCAACAAAAAATAAGCAATGGGAAAAAGATAGTGTATTCAAGAAATGGTGCTGGGTAAATTGGCTAGCTGTATACTGAAGAATGGAACTGGACCCCTATCTCCATATACAAAATTGATTCCAGACTTCAACATAAGACCTGAAACAGTAAAAGTCCTAGAATGAAACCTAGGAAAATATCTTCTGGACATTGGCCTAGGCAAAAAGACAGATGGAATGTAATTAAATTAAAATGCTTCTGCACAGTAAAGCCGATGCCAGAGTAAACAGACAGCTCGCAGAGTGGGAGGAAATATTTGCAAATTATGTCTCTGACATAAGGGCTAACATTTAGGATGTATAAGGAGCTCACGTAACTCAACTCAACAAGAAAAAAACAAACCACTCCATCAGAGACTGAACAAAGGATATGAACAGACATTTCTGAAAAGAAGAGATACAAGTGGCTAAGGAACACATGAACAAAAAAAGCTCAATATCACAAAGCATGTGAGAAACACAAATTGCAACCACAGTGAGAAACCATCTTACCCAAGTCAGAATGACTGTTAGGAAAAACTGAAAGAGCAGCAGCTATTGGTGAGGTTGTAGAGAAAAGGGAAGGCTCATACGCTGTTGGTGGGAATATGAATTCGTTCAGCTTCTATGGAAAACAGCATAAAGAACTCTCCAAGAACTGAACGTAAGACTATCATTTGGCCCAGGAATCTTACCACTGAGTATCTACCCAAAGGAAAAGAAATCATTTCATTAAAAAAGACACCTGCACTCATATGTTCACTGCAGCACTATTCACAGTAGCAAAGTCAAGCAAACAACCCAGTTTTCGATCAACGGCAGATTAAAGAAAATGTGGTGTATATGCACCATGAAATATTATGTAACCTTAAAATTAAGAATGAAATCATATCCCTTGCAGCCACATGGCTGGAGCTGGAGGCCATTATCTTGCGTGAAGTAGGTCAGAAACAAAAGCAGAGACTTTGTGTTCTCACTTCTCAGTGGGAGCTGAACAGTGGATACACATAACACAACAGACACTGGAGACTCCTAAAGGGGGTAGAACAAGAAGGGAGCAAGCACTGCAAAATCACTCATTGGATACAGTGTTCACTATTTCGGTCATGGGTACACCAGAAGCCCAGACCCCATCAATATGCAACATACCCAGGCAGTAAACATGCGCTTCTGCCTCCTGAATCTAAGATTTTAAAGTTGGGGGGGGAAATCCTCAGACTGGAAAGGAGCATATAAAATTATCTGTTTACCAATTACTTGATCTGAAATGTAGAAAACCCTTAGGATTCCACCAAAGAACTGTAAGAACCGAGGCAAGTTTAGCAAAGTATCAGGCATTTGGAATCTCAAGGGACCCTGAAAGCCCAGTCTTGAAAAAGAGCAAAGCTGGTGGTCGAATGTCTCCCATTTTTAAAGCTTATTAGAAGCTCTAGTAATCAAAACAGCATGGTACTGGCCTAGAAAAATGGAAGAGAATAGTGAGCCCAGAAATAAACCTGCTCATACATGGCTAAATGATTTTTGGCAAAGGTTCAAGACTGACAATGGGGGAAAGGATAGTCTCTTCACTAAATGCTGCCAAGACATCCACATGCAAAACAATAAAGTTGGGCACAAACATAACAACATACACAAAAATTAACTCACTTAGGTGAAAGAGCTAACGTAAGAGCTAAGATGCTAAAACTCCTGGAAGAAAACAGAAGAGGGAAGTTTCAGGACACTGGATTTGACTTTTTTGTTGTTGTTGTTTTTGGATGTAACACCAAAAGTACAGCATACAAATTTAAAAGAGATAAACTGTTTTACAAGAAAATGTAAAAGTTCCGTGTGTCAGAAGGACAGCACAGAGTGCAAAGGCCACCTATGGAATGGAAGAAAGTACCTGAAAATCATATACCTGATAAGGGGCTCATATCTAAGATCAATACCTACATGCCAAGAACAATAAAACAAATTACCCGATTAAACAGTGGCCAAAAGACTAGAATAGCTTGTTCTCCAGAGGTGATATTAAATAGTCAACGAACGCATGAAAAGATGTTCAGCATCACCAGTCATCAAGGTAGTGTGAACAAAACCCACAATGGAAACCACTTTAGATTCCTTAGGGTGGCTCCTATGAAAAGATCAGAAAACAAGTGTGGGCGAGGATGTGGAGACATTGGAACTCTTGTGTACTGTTGGAGCATGTGTGAACATGGTGCAGCCACTGTCGAAGACAAAATGGTGGTTCCTCAAAAATAATTAAACATAGAATTACCGTGTGATTCAACAAGCAATCCCATGTCTGGTAAAGAAGCCCAGTCTCCAAGTTATTTGCACACCTGTGTTCATGGTATTATTCACAAGAGTCAAAATGTGGAATCAACCCAGGTATCCCATCAACAGATGAAGGGATAAACCAAGTGTGGTCTATCCATACAGTAGAATATTATTCAACAATAATACAGCATGGAAGAACCTTGAGGACATTATGCTAAGTGAAAGAAGCCAGACACAGAAGGACAAATCCTGTAGAATTCTGCTTATATGCGGTACCCCAGAGTACTCAGATTCATGGAGATGGGAATTAGAATGGTGGTTGTCAGGGATTGGAAGAAGAGTTGAGGAGTGATTGTTTATTGGATACAGAGTTTCAGTTTTGTAAGTTGAGGAGTTGTGTGAGTGGATGGTGGTGATGATTGCCCAACAATGTAAATGTACTTAATGCTGCTGATCTGTACGTGTAACAGGGGTGAAAGTGGGGAATTTTATGTCATGTGTATTTTACCGTTATTGTTTTTTGCACTTTTATTTTTGCTTGAGAGTTGTGGGGTACCTGTAAGGATTTTGCTGCGTAAGCAAACTGCGTGCAGGTGACATTTGGGCTTCCAGTGAGCCCTCTCTCCCCCTGATGGTGGACCAGGTACCCACTGGGTGATTGTGTGTCTCTTATCACCCCATCTCACTCCCCTTTGCTAGAAGCACCCACCGTCAGCTTTTCCCACCTTTGTGTTCACGTGCAATATACTTAGGACCCACTCAAGAGTGAGAATGGCGGTATTCTGTTTTTTGGTTTCTGGGGTAGTTCACTGAGAATGGTGGTCTCCAGCTGTCTCCATGTTGCTGCAAAGGACATGATTTTGTCCTTCCTTATGGCTGTGTAGTAACCTGCCCTTACATATATGCACCATATTTTCTTTATCTAGTCCAATTTGGATGGGCATCTCTGTTGGTTCCACGTTTTTGCTATTGTTTTGCTATCATGAATAATGCTGCAATGAACATATGTGTGCAGGTATCTTTTGGGTAGAGCAGTTGATGTTTCTCTGGGTATATTCCCAGAAGAGGGCTTCCTGGATGTATGGTAGCTCAATTTTTACTTCTTTGGAAAATACCACACTGCTTTCCACAAAGGTTGAACTGGCTTACATTCCCACCAACAGCGTTCCCTTTCCTCTGCAGCCTCGCCGACACCTGTTGTTGTTTTGCCTTTTCATGATAGCCATCCTGCCTGGTGTTCAGTGTTATCTCATTGTAGTTTTGATTTGGATTTCTCTGATGATTACAGAGACTGAGCACTTGTTCATATGTTTGTTAACTGCTTGGATGTCTTCTCTGAGAAGTATCTGTTCATGCTCTCCGCCCACTTTTTAATGGTGGGTATTTGCTTTTTTCCTGTTAATGATATGAATTCCTTGTAGATGCTTTATCAGGATTTTTGAAAAGAAAGTGTTCAAAACTTACTGAAATAATTGATGAAAAATAATGGCAGAGATGCAGGGCAACTTCTAGTAGCAGTGTAATTTGAGGTAACCATCTGGGAAAGATTTGGCAATAGTGACCACAGCTGAATGTGTACCTGCTCTGTGGCCTAGCAGTCCCCTCCTAGAGATACGCCCAACAGAAATGCCCATGTGTCCCCCATGAGGAAGGCCCACAGAGGTTCATAGCAATGCTGTGGATCAGGACCCTGTCTGGGTGGGACCCACACGTGCATGGGTAAATCTCTGGCTATTCACTCACACAATGGAATCATATGCTGAAATGTGGACCAAGGATCTGCAGTGGGTAATGCATGAGGACTCTCATGAGCAGTGTGGAGCTAAGGAAGCCAGGCCCAAGAGATGATGCCCAGCGGTTCCATTTTTTTTTTTTTTTTGATTTGGAGTCTCACTCTGTGCCCAGGCTAGAGTGCAGTGGCACACTCCCAGCCACAGCAGCCTCAACCTGCTGGGCTCAGGCAATCCTTCCGCCTCAGCCTTCCAAGTAACTGGAACTACAGGAACTCACCACCATGCCCAGCTAATTTTTTTTATAGTAGGGATGATGTCTTGCCAAGTTGCCCAGGCTGGTATTGAACCTACAGGTTCAGACAATCTTCTCATCTCGGCCTCCCAAAGTGCTGGGACTATAGGTGTGTTCAGGATCACAGTAACATGCTGAGTTTTGCCAGCCCATACCAATCAGAAAAGTTATGGACGTGACTGCCAGTGACATTTTTCAGCCTTACTCAGTGGTGTTACAGATGTGAACAAATATTAATGTTACAGGGATAATAAAAAACTACAGTCTCAAATTAGTTGAATTGAGTAATGAGTCTAGAAATGAGGTTATTTGTTTGGAACGTCTAGCAAGAGAACACCTTTCCTCATGTACACTTACTTTAAGCGTGGTTTACTTTTACCTGGGAATCTAGAGAATTGCAGATTTACTATGATGCACATAAAGTAATGAAGAATAAAATGATGCCTTATGAAGCAGGCCTGGTCAGCTAGGTCAGCCATGATGATCAATGGGACTGACACATCACAGGCGGATCACATTTGCTCTGAAACTTATTCCAAGCATTGAGCAATTGACCTAGTAAGGGAACCAGGTGCCGCTTACACTTATCAGCAAGAGGCAAGGTAGCATCCCACGCCTGCTGTTTTTACACAGCAAACTTTGCCAAAGTCATCTCCTCAATCTGCTTTGGGAATATAGAAACACCTCGATGACATATTCGTGGGTTATTATCTTTAGATGATCTAATTTTGTTTCAAAAGGAAAGTTACTGTGCAAAGCGTATTGCTTTTGAGATTGGTGGATATGAGGGCTTCTTGTGTTGTTTATTTTGTTGGATACTAAAGTTTATGATTTTCCATTCTCTTTCTCCTGACAATGTGTTATCCTATATCTTCTTTGCATATACACTTGACAGTAAGCACTTTATCAATATTTTATATGTGTCCTCTTTCCTTCCTTCTCCATTTTCCTAAATTAGTATAGTGCTCTACTTAGAGTCAATTCAAAAAAGTTGTTCATTGTATGAACCTATTCCATCTGGATAAACATAACTTCACAAGTTTGAAATTGTCAAATGCTTCTAAAGGCTCTAGGTTCACAGTTATCAATGTATCTATCAGCCAAGACATTAAGATGTTCTTGCTTGATGAGTAAGATCATGATGTGTTGAAGATTTTCTTGGGCATCTAGCTTCCATTTGTATGAGGATACTCTTCCAGAATTATTTTTTGAAATATGTTCTATCCCATAGTTATTCATCACACTTGTATTCATGGTGCCTGGAGATGCCATATTACATACTTGAACATTTGTGCAGTAAAAACTATTACTTAAGTACAATACCAGATTTTTCTGGTAGTTGGACCCAAGCATGTCACAGATAATTTTATGTCAGTTCCTGTAATTGTCTTTTTGGGGTTTAATTATTGTATACAGAGTCAAATTTTATATGAGTTTACTGCAAAAACATAGCATCACATCTCTAATTCTTCCCCTTTAGAAAGAGATTCCATCAGTATTCATTCAAGTTGGAAGAAAGAGAACATGGACAGATGGGCTGTGGCAAACAGCACATTGCAATTGGAAAGCAGCATACAGATACTAGTGACTACGACATTTGGTATTCCATAATAGTCTTGAAAATTAATTTTGGCCAGGCGCAGTGGCTCAAGCCTATAATCCCAGCACTTTGGGAGGCTGAGGCGAGAGAACTGCCTGAGCCCATGGGTTCGAGATCAGCCTGGGCAACATGGTGAGACCTCGTCTCTACAATAAATTAAAAAATTAGCTGGGTTTGGTAGTGCATGCCTGCAGTTCTGGCTACTTGGAAGACTGAGGCGAGGCGGAAGGATCGCCTGAGTCCAGCAAGTTGAGGCTGCAGAGGCTGGGAGCATGCAACTGCACTCCAGCCTGGGTGACAGAGTGAGACTCCAACTCAAAACAAAACAAGAACAACAGCAACAACAAAAATTAATTTTTTTTTTTGAGTTGGAGTCTCACTCTGTTGCCCAGACTGGAGTGTAGTGGTCGCTCCCGGCGACTGCAGCCTCAACCCGCTGGGCTCCCACGATCCTTCCACCTCAGCCTTCCGAGTAGCTGGAATTACAGGCACGCACTATCATTCCCAGCTGATTTTTTGATTTATTGTAGAGATGAAGTCTCGCCACATTGCCCAGGCGGGTCAGACTTCAAAATCATAATAAAGAGCAACTCATATATTATTCATTTCTTTATTCCAAGGGCTAATGTTCAGAGCATTAAGTAAAATAGATTCTGAAAGAAGGTAAAAGAGATGTGGTTTTCAATTAAATACATAAAGTGTGTTTAAAAATTACTGGCATTAGTTAGTTTTCTAGGGTCACTAAATAACTTTTCAGTACCCAGAGACTTTTAGCTATAAGGACTACTTAGAATTAAAAGAGAGTATAAAGTTAAAGCTTGTACGAGAAACTATGTTTAAAGTTTTAATTTTATATTTTATGCAGAGTCTGGTTGAATTTTTTTTTTTTTTTGAGTTAGAGCCTCACTCTGTCGCCCAGACTGGAGTGCAGCGGCATGCTCCCGGCCACCACAGCCTCGACCTGCTGGACTCTGGGGATCCTTTCACCTCAGCCTTCCAAGTAGCTGGAACTACAGGCATGCGCTACCACACCCAGCTAATTTTTTTGATTTCTTGTAGAGACGAGGTCTCACCATGTTGCCCGGATGGGTCTCAAACCTGTGGGCTCAGGCAATCCACTCACCTCAGCCTCCCAAAGAGCTGGGATTACAGGGTGAGCCACCAATCCTGGCTGAATTTTTGAAAGTAGGTAGTTGGTCAGATGCCAGAAGTGATAAATATTTTATACTTGCTCATAGAAACAGGTAGCTGGAATGTCACATTGTTACACATCATCAAAAATCAGGTAATTATCATCTATGCTAATTTATAGATGGCTGCCTCTGGGGTTCACAGGTAATCAGAACTTTTATGAAGAATTTTTATGAAGCCCTAATAAATATGGTTGTCTGAATAAAACTTTAGATTTTTTTTGGAGGAGCTGCTTGGGGAATGGCAATGTGGTGAGGGGAAGAGTGGCTGGTTAGGATATTATTCCTTTGGGTTACCAGTTCTGATTATCTCAGTGGTATTGCAAGCAGCATATTCTTGAAATTACTAGAAACTTTTCTAACTAAAACAATCCCAAGTTATATTCATTTTTTTGGCAAGGAAAATGATTATGTAAAGCAAATAAATTAGAAACTTAGAAATAGCTCCATGGACATGAAGATTTCAGCACAGGCATGCATTATACTCATGGCATTCATTAATATCATGTGGATGTGGCATACTGTGTGTGTGCACATGGGTGTGTGTGTGTATTTGCCTTTAAAACAGATTTGCTGGATCATATGGAAGGTCAGTTTTTAGTTCTTTTAGAAATCGCTATACTATTTTCCATAGACGTTGGACTAGTTTGCACTCCCATCAGCAGTGTAGAAGCACTCCCTTTTCTTCATACCCAGGCCAGCATCTGTTGTTTTTTGATTTATTAATAACAGCTACACTTACTGGGGTAAGGTGATATCTCAGTGTGGTTTTAGTTTGCATTTCTCTGATGATTAGTGAGGCTGAGCAATCCCTCTCCTAGGAATATACTCGAGGAACTCAAATCACTCTACAGAAAAGACACCTGCACATGCATGTTTATGGTGCACCAGTCACAATAGCAAAAACATGGAACCAACCCTACTGCCCATCAAAAGTAGCCTGGATAAAGAAAAGGTGGTACATATACATGATGGAACATTACACAGCCATAAAGAAGGACAAAATCATGAACTTCCCAGCAAATCCAGTAGAGTGGGAGACAATCATTCTTAGTGATCTATCACAGAAACAAAGAACCAAATACCATGTTCTCACTCATGCGTGGAACCTGAACATTCATCACAATAATACACGAACGGGCGCCGCAGTTGCAGGACACAGCCTGGGGAGGGAGAAAGTGGGGGGGGGGACACGTAACAATGCAAAGCATACCTAGTCCTAAACCAGGGGAACTGAGGATGAGTTGGAGGTCCAAACTTTACCTGCACATACATTACTTCTGTACCTAATCCTAACTTGTACCCCACATCTCTATAATAAAATAAAGTTTAAAAAAAACATGAAATAAAGCAAAACATATTTGAATGGTTTGGGACCTTCCTTTGCTATTGTGAGCAATAATGGGTGTTTTCTGCTCTGAGACACTCCTTTAGGGACATAGAGTTAAACGTCATATAGAAGAAATATTTCATGATGGAAGTGACATGAATATTGATGTCTGGTAGACCTATGCTGAATCCTTTCTTTGGGACCTAATAGTGATGAAACTCTAGCCAGTTATATAACCTCCTTAATCCACAGGTGTGAGGGGGAAATAACAGTAGTAGAAACCTCACAGTGTTTTGCAAGGCTTATTTAAGTATTGTGTGTAATTAAAATATTTCACCCACTTTCATTGTTACACTTCTGCGTATTCATGGAACAAACACGTGTGTTATCGAAATGTTAAAATGAAGAAACTTAAGTTTGATCAGCCATTATTTATGAAATCCTGATGTGTGTAAAGTATTTTGATAGCAGTAAAATAATTTATATTTTTCAACATGGCAGCATGTTTCTAGGATTGTGGCATGGATTATCTCCTTGGAATCTCACAACATCCCTCAAAAGATAAAGTTAAGGAAAATCAAAATAGCTTGCTTGCTGTTGTCTCTTCATGGCAGATCAAAGACTAGAATGTTGTCTCCAGCTACTGATCTAGTTGTTTAACTACACTGCTGGCATCGTGAAGGGCTTCAGATTGGGTCTGTGATGTGCTGAGGTAGCCTCTCACCTGTTCCCGAGAATCGAGGAGGCTTCCAGAAGGAGGAGACCCCGGAGATGAATAGCTCTGCTGGCTGCTCCCCCTCATCATGGTTTCCTCATCTGTCAAGTGAGAGAAATAACCTCTATGCTGCTAGCCTCACAGAGGTAGGGACTGGGTAGCTCCTACCAGCTGAGAATCCTGTGGTGGGAGGGTGGTGGGGAGACCGGCTTAGCTTTTAATTCTTCTTGGCCTTTGGCATAGTTCAAGGAAAGTGTCCTTTTGGTACCATGGCGTCTTTAGCACCCACCTAATACTTCCTGGTCCCTCCTTCTAAAAGGAGCTGCATCACATAGGGAGTCTGTGGGGCACAAACACAAGGTCCTTCACCCAAACCACAAAAAATGTCAACTGTGAGAGCAGAAACACTGTACCAGAAAAACTGTCAGGCAACCCCCCGTGGGGTCCCCTCCTGCTGTAGGAGCTTTTCTGTCCTTTTAATAATTCCTATATGTCCTGCTTTCTCAAAAACAAACAAATAAAATAACTGTCACCCAATTACAGGGAAAAAGTCAGAATAAATTTGGCTCCACTAAAAGAAAAAAAAGAAAGAAAAGAAGCCGCAGACCTGGGACTCAGAGCCTCTATCAAAGGTTTTTCTCCAACTAGAATTTAGGACCATTGTTTTATTTGCAGTATATCTTTTTCTGTTTTGTTTAGAGTCAGGGTCTCACTCTATTGTTCAGGCTAGAGTGTAGTGCTATAATTATGGCCACCGCAGCCACAGCTCGCTGAGCTCAGGTAATCCTTCCGCCTCAACCTTCCAAATAGCTGGAAGGAACCACAGGCATGCATCACCATGCCCAGTTAATTTTTTGATTGATTGTAGAGATGAGTTCTCGCCATATTGCTCAGGCTGGTCTCAAACTCCTGGGCTAAGGTGATCCTCTCACCTCTGCCTCCCAGAGTGCTGGGATTATAGGCGTGAACCACCACACCCAACTTATTTCTGGTATATTTACTTCTTCTTCTTTTTTTTTTTTTTGAGTTGGAGTCTCACTCTGTTGCCCAGGCTGGAGTGCAGTGGCATGCTCATGGCCACCCCAGGGTCAACCTGCTGAGCTCAGGCAATCAATCCTTCAGCTTCAGCCTTCCAAGTAGCCAAAATTACAGGCATGCGCTACCACATCCCACTAATTTTTTTATTTATTATAGAGATGAGGTCGCGACAAGTTGCCCAGGCTGTTCTCAAGCCCGTGGGCTCAGGCAACCCTCTCACCTCAGCCTCCCAAAGTGCTGGGATTACAGGCTTGAGCCACTGTGCCCGGCCTATTTACTTCTATAGCAACATTCTACTTAGGACAGTGACATCATTTCCATACTAGTCCTATTAAAATACCCTGCAAAAGATAAACGCATTTGTAATTTAATCATATTTTAACATTGTAAAATATCAATGAAAATTAAGCCTAACAGTAAAATATTACAATTATATTATAAAATTTAAAAAATATACATATTTTCTAATAAATAATAAAAATTTCACTACTATGAAATATTAATTAAGTCAATCAATGATTGGTAAAGATGGCGGAATTTTCCCAGAGGAGGTGGGGCACTGAAGTCTGGAGCCCCTGGGGTACAGCAATGCTTTGGGAATATGTAGAAAGGGTTCTAGCTACAGATGTAAGCAGATTCCTTGGCCTTATGCACCCAGGGGAAGGCTGCTGAGGCTGGACCCATGGGAGATGGGACAGGACATTGAGGAAGGAAAGGGGAGCCCTGGGTTGGCTGGTGTTGGCCAAGGACAGCAAACTGAAGAAGGGGGTCCTGGGTCGCAGCCTTGACCTGCTGGACTTAGGCGATCCATCCTCCTCAGCCTTCGAAGTAACTGGAACTACAGATGCACGCCACCATGCCCGGCTAGTTTTGGTGATTTATTGTAGAGACAAGGTCTCATCAAGTTGCCCGAGCTGGTCTTGAACCCCTGGGGCTGAGGCAATCCTCTCGCCTCGGCCTCCCAAAGTGCTGGGATTACAGGCTGAGTATTTTTATTTTTTTGAGTGAGGTTTTAACTGTTACCCAGACTGGAGTGCAGTGGCACAGTCGTAGCACATTGCACAGAGCCCAGCAGGTTGACGCTGGGCTGACTGTGAGCGTGCCACTGCACTCCAGCCTGGGCGACAGAGTGGGACTCCAACTAAAAAAAAAAAACAGCAACAAAAAAACACAGCACATTGCAACCTCCAACTCCTGGGCTCAAGTGATCCTCCTGCATCAGCCTCCCAAAGAGTAGCTGGGGCTACAGGTGTGAGCTAGCACACTCTGCTAATTTTTAAAATCTTTTGGTAGAGATGTGGTCTCGCTATGTTGCGCAGACTGGTCTTG
Source organism: Tarsius wallacei (assembly GCA_963574415.1). Taxonomy (NCBI): domain Eukaryota; kingdom Metazoa; phylum Chordata; class Mammalia; order Primates; family Tarsiidae; genus Tarsius; species Tarsius wallacei. Next base: position 23,103 of record CAUYQG010105599.1, read on the forward strand.
AACTCTTAGACTCAAGCAATCCTTCACCTTGGCATCCCAAAGTGCTGGGATTATAGGCATGAGCCACTGCATCCTGGTTTGTGTTCTTTAAAACATGGTCACAACACCAGCAGTTGCAGCAACCATGCAGGAGAAGTCAAGGAAATGACTGAAGGATGCTTTAAACATACCTTGTTTATGTATTGAACCCCTAAGAATACGCCTCAGTTCCACAACAGAGAGTGTGATGCTTCTTATTTCATGCCCCACGCCCATCTTCCACTAACCTGCATCCTCCTGCGTGGCCAAACTGGGCCAGGCCTTCCTAGGGGGGCTGAGCCTCCTTTTAACCCACAGAGGGCCATCCTGTTTTCTTCCAACACTGCCCAGTTCTTCTCTCTGAGGAGCATTCTGGGAGTTCACCCTCCTTTGAGGACCAGGGAGGCTGGGAGGTGTACCCAGATCCCACCATGACCAGCTTCCCCAGTCTTCTGCTGCTTGACTCATAGAAGGCAAAGGAACGTGTAGTTCTGATTCCCCAAACTCACTCCTGCCCTGGAGTCTGCTTGCTTCCATGGGGTCACCTGGTGGGTGCTCAGTGAGGACTCTGATTGGAGCCTGGAACCCAGCCGGAGGTGCTCTGCCTCCCTGGGAGTCCCCTGCCTCCCCAGTGGAGCCCTGGGCTTGCCTTGCCTCTTCTGCACACTTTCACCAGCTGAACCCCTTAGGTGGGTAAAGGGTTCTGGAGTGAGTGGGAGTCCTGCAGCCACCAGGCTGGGTTTCCTGACCAGATCCAACCAGTTATAGTTGCGCCACCGGTGAGTACCAAGTCCTTATCTTCAGCCATTTATTTTTCTCTCTCTACATCAAGTCCGGCTGTACCCCGTTGGCTTTCCCCCCGATCCTCTGACTCCAGCCCAGACCCGGGCATCCTGTCTCTCCTGGACATCCCCTCTGAGTGTCCTACAAGGCCCTTGCACTCACCATGGCCCAAACTAAGAGTTGGTGCCCCCTCAGGATTTTCCATCCTAGGGAGAGCTGGTGAATGGTGCATTCACCAGAT
>CAUYQG010105607.1:0-18655 GCA_963574415.1 Tarsius wallacei
CTTTTTCTTGGCCAGTCTAGCTAGGGGTCCATCAATCTTGTTTATCCTTTCAAAAAACCAGCTTTTGGTTTCACTGATTTTTTTGTATTATATTTCTGTCTTCTATCTACTGAATTTGGGCTTTTATTTTGGTGATCTGGATTCTTCTGCTGAAGTTAGGGTTTTGATTGTCTTGCTTTTCAAGCTTTCCTAGGCGATTTTTTAATCTGTTAACTTGTGATCTTTTCATTTTCTTCATGTGTGTTTGTAGAGATATGAATTCCCCTCTTATTACTGCTTTCATGACATCCCAGAGATTTTGTTAAGATGTTTCTTTGAACCTAAACATAAAACCTGAAACTACAAGAATCTTAGAAAATGCAGGAGACACCCTTATGGAAATTGGAACTGGCAATCAATTCCCATTCAGAACCCTAAAGGCCAAAACCTTAAGAAATAAGATGAACAATGGGACCTCATCAAACTGATGAGCTTCTGCAAAGCAAAAGAAACCATCAAGAGAGTAGGGAGACAGCCCACAGAATGGAAAAAAAATATTTGCCAACTGTATATCTGACAAAGGCCAAACATCTAGGATCTACAAGGAACTCAAACATGCCAAAAGGAAAAAAACAAACAAACAGCCTCTTTAAAAAGTGGGCAAAAGAGTTGAATAGACACTTCTCAAAAGAAGATATATGAGCAGCCAACAGACACATGAAAAAAGTGCTCAGTCTCACTCATCATCAGAGAAAAGCCAATCAAAACCACAGTGAGTTACCACCTAACCCCAGTAAGAATGACCATAATTAATAAAACAAACAACAACAAATGCTGGCGAGGATGCGGAGAAAAAGGAATGCTTCTACACTGCTGGTGGGAATGAAAACTAGTGCAACCTCTTTAGAAGACAGTATGACAATTTCTGAAAGAACCAAAAATTGACCTTCCATATGACTCAGCAATCCCCCTATTGGGAATATAGCCCCAGGAACTCAAATCATTCTACAAAAAAGATACCTGAACATGTATATTTGCTGCAGCTCTGTTCACAATAGCAAAAACATGGAACCAACCATGTTGCCCATCAAGAAGCTGGACTAGATAAAAAAAATGTGGTACATATACACAATGGAATATTATGCAGTCATAAAAGAAGTACACACATATGGACTTAGCAGCAACTTGGATGGATCTGGAGTTGATCATACTCAGCGATCATCACAGAAACAAATAACAGAGTACCATATGTCCTCACTCATTAGCAGACCTTGAACAATTATAATACTAGAAGAAAGCATTTGGCAGTAATGGGAAACTGTCAGGGGTGGAGGAGTGGGATTGGCAGTTGAGGGAAACTGCTAGGAGAGGGTGGGGCATACCTCGTCAACAAGGGTACCTGCATAATCAACGTTTGTATACCTAACCCTGAATTGTACACCACATCTATATATATATTTATATACATAAAGATATTTATTTATATATATTTTATATATATACACACATATATTTTATACATATATACATATATATAAAGATGTTGCTTTGTTTTCATTTGTTTCCCAGGTATATTTTAGTCTCTGTTTTGATTTCCATGTTGACCCAGGAGTTGTTTAGCATCATGGTGTTTAGTGTTCATGTCTTTGTGGGTTTTGGGTGAACTTTGTTGGTGTTGATATTTATTTTTATTCCACTGTGGTCTGAGGAGGTGCATGACAGTATTTCAATCTTATGATATTTGTTTATACTTGATTTATGGCTGAGGATGTAGTCCATCTTGGAGTACATTCCATATGATCATGAGTAGAATGTACATTTCATGGTTGTTGGGTGGAGTGTTCTGTAGGTATCAATTAAGTCCATTTAGTCAAGTGTCACATTGAAGTTTCAGATGTCCTTATGGACTTTTTGTCTTGATGATCTGTCTAGGGTTGTGAGTGGGGTGTTTAAGTCCCCAGTTATGTTAGTGTTAGAGTCAATATCTTTTTTAAGTTTACCTAGAAGTTGCTTTATGAAAGTTGATGCTCCTATGTTGGGTGCATATATGTTTAGGATGCATATTTCTTATTGGTGGATTGAACCTTTTATCATTATGAAGTGACCTTCTGCATCTTTTTAAATTTTTGATAGCTTAGAGAGTATTTTATCTGATATTAAGATCATGACTCCTGCATTTTTTAAATGTTCTGTTCACCTGAAATTTTGTTTCCCATCCTCTTACTTTGAGTCTGTGATTGTCCTTTCTGGTGAGATGAGTCTCTTGGAGACAATATGTTGTTGCCTCAAGATATTTTATCCATTTTGCCATTCTATGTCTTTTCAGTGGTGCATTTAGTACATTCACATTCAGGCTAATTATTGAGGTATGAGACTTTAGCCCTGTCACGAGGTTCTTACAGAGTATATAGTTGTTGCTGCTGTTTGTTTGTTGTCTTTCTTTTGATTTTTGAGTTGATTTCTGTGTGTTTTTGATCTTTTTCCTGCATTTTTGTGAAGTGCACTGTCATGGTTTTTTTCCTTTCTTCTGTGTTAAATACTTCCTTAAGTCTTTTTTGTAGAGCTGATCTGGAGGCAGTATAAACTCTTAGGTGCTGAATGTCTTTATCACTGACGAAGCTTGATTTAGCTGGGTAGGTAATTCTTGGTTGAAATTGTTTATCTTTGAGAACTTTGAAGATTGGGCTCCAAGCTCTCCTAGCCTGAAGTGTTTCTGTAGATAAGTTTGCTGCTATTCTAATTGGTATTCCCTGGTGGGTAGTCTGACATTTCCCTCGTGCTGCCTTTAGGATTTTTTCTTTTATACCTACTTTGTGTAGGCGAATTACTATGTGTCTGGGAGTTGGCCTTCTCATTTGTTGTCTTGCAGGGGTTCTCCGAATCTCTGGTGTTTGAATGGTGGTGTCACTGATGAGATGAGGGAAATTTTCTTGTGTAATTTCTTGGATTGTTTGTTCCAGGGTGGTCTCTGTCTCTCTATTTAACTCAGGGATTCCAATTAATCTTAGGTTTGGCTTCTTGAAATAATCACATATCTCTTGGAGGTTTTGTTTGTCTTTTAAAGCTTCTTTTCTATGTTTTTAACAGTCTAGGTTAGTTCCATGTTTTGGTTCTCAAGCACTGAGATTTTTTCTTTGGCTTGGTTAATCCTGCTTTCCATCTTTATCAGTCTGTTGTTTATTTCATTTACTGTATTCTTTGTGCTGTTATCTCAGTTATCAGCTCTTTCATTCTTTCTTCCTGTCTCTCTTCATTTCTATTTATTCTCTCTATTAATATCTTGATATCTGGGCTTGTGGTTTGAGACCAGTCATTCTGGGGGCACCTCATTGTTTGAGTTCCAGAGTCTGGCTTCTCAGTGACTGGCCTCCCCGGGCTCTGTGTGAGACTCATATTCTTCCTTTGGTTTATCTTCACTTGGTAGATTTTCCTCCCCCCTCCTTTTGTTTACCTCTTCTTTAATTCTGTTGTTCAGTGATGGATGACAATTTTTATTTCTGTTTGCTCAATCTCCTATTCTTCCTTATGTTGATCCTCTGTTTTTGTTCAATTCTGAAGCAGGACTAGGGGTGGAGGCCTGTGCTTTTTGCTGTTTCGAGATTTAATTGAGGGGAGAGTTGTGATTCAGAAGTGATCTGCAGATCCCAGTATCCACTGAGGGGTGTGTGGGCCCCCTGGAACCCACTTCCCATTGCCTTACCTTCTGTCCATGCAGTGGGGGTGTCTGTTTGCCCCCTCAAAGAAAAATGAGATAAGAAAAGGGTAAAGAATGGAAAAAGGAAATAGGAAGTCCAAAGGAAGGTTGAGAGAGAGAAGAAGAGGGAAAACAGACAGGCATACCAAGCTACTTGCTGCTGCTGCGGTCAAATCTGCCACTTAGATCTGACATGTCTATGCCTGTTTTATCAGCAGGGAGGAGGCATCTCTTTCTCTGAGCCTGATGAGGTCATAGCCTCTGGGTCCCAAGATGGTGGCTGGGTGGAGCTGGGTGCAATGCAAGTCTCTGCCTGGTCCTGGGACTGAGAAGGTGGCACCCTCATCGGTGTTGGAGCTTTACTCTAGATTTCCACTACCTGCCTTCTTATGCCAGGTCTGCTGTTGCAGGTGATGGTGTGGGCTGGGCACTGGTGCTGAGGGGTGGCTGTTCTCTTCTGCCTCCTCTTGAGAGAGCCCCGAGAGGACTGCACCCAGGTCTCCAATCTCTGGGCAGTAGGGAGTTGCAGTCACCTCTGGAGGAGAGCCCCAGGGGCACGAATCTGAGTCTCCCCTCAGATGGATTTTCATTCACCCACTGGCACACACCCACTCACGCAGAGAGTCTTTATGGACACTTGCTTTTGTGGAGACTCTCACAGTCCTACCCGTTCTGTCACCATCTTGCTTGTAGACCCTTTAAAAGACTGGGATTTCCTAAGCCTAACTTTTTTCAGCTGTGATGCAAACCTCTGCCACATGTAGCATTTACTCAGACCACTTCATATTGCCCTATGGCTTTAGAGGGAAAAGAAACAAACACTCTCTAGTCCATTCAGGTTTCCCTAACAAATATCATAGACTGAGTAGCTTCCAAACAACAGAAATCTATTTCTTAAATCCTGGAGGCAGGAAAGTCCAAGATCAAGGTGCCAGCAGATTTGGTATCTGATGAGGCTCTCTCTGGCTCACAAATTGTGTCTTCAACTGAGCTCTTCCACGGTGGAAGGAGTGAGGCAACTCTCAGGGACCTCTTTCATAAGGGTACTAATCCCATTCATGAGGGCTGCACCATCATCGCCTAAAGGGGAAAGCAAACATTTAGACCATAGCAAACATGAACATGAAACTCATACTGCCTGCTATAACATGAGCAATGACATCTTTTGTTTCTGGTATAGAAGTCTTGTGTCTTCTGGCGCATCCATGAAACTATATCAGGTTGACTTTTTAACAATGTAAAATCTCATACTCTCCATAGTTTTTGGCAGCATTTATTGAGGGCCATTTGAATGCATCTGTGCAAATTTAAAATCCTTTTATATTGCAGTATCATACATAGAAACCCTGTAGAAAAAGTTGTGCAAATATATCCAAATACAATTATAAAGGTGTATATTTCAGGGCTTTGACTGATAATGAGAAAATAAAAAGAACCTGAACATCCATCTTTGGAAATATACTTAATTTAATAATATGCATCCATATTCTGGACTGTAATTCAGCAGCTAGAAAGGAGGGGGCTTTATATGTGCTGACGTAAGGGCTATCCATAATTCATTTTGCATGAAAAAAGCAAGTTATCCAATAATATTTGAATTATGAATTCATTTTTCATTCACGTATTCACCCATCAAGCATTTGTTGAACATCTACTATGTGTCAGGACAGGGGGCGATACTATATTGGCAACACTAGCAAGGTCCCTATTTCATGGTGTGGGAAAATCAGAGTAAACCCTAAAAGCAATTACAGTGCTGTGAGGGAAGTATTCGAGGCGTGGAACACACATTCAGGGAGGCCATGTTAGATAGAGCGGAAGAGAGAATCTGTAGTTTCAGAGAGGGTTGCTCAGGAGACAGCATTTGTGTTGAAACCTGAAGAGTAAGCCAGCCAAATAGCAATTTGAACGGAAAAGCATCAAAGCAAGGACCTGGACTAGATGGGGTTTGTTTTGTCTCGTCTTGTTTTATGTTTGAGAACTAGAAAGGAAACTCATGATAGCAAGATGATATTGATCAAGAGGGAAGATGGCAACCTTGGAAGGCGGCAGAAGGCTCCTGCAGCAGTGCTAGGACCTGGTTTTCTTATTTAGAAGATCAATCTGACTGCTGGCTGGAAAATGGACTTTAAGACGTGCTCTCTCATGAAAAAAGGCTCAGCCTCACTTGTCATCCAAGAAATGCAAATTAAAACCTCACTAAGATACCACCTAACTCTAGTCAGGATGGCCATCATCCGTAACTCAAAAAACAACAGATGTTGGAGAAAGAATGCTTCTACACTGTTGGTGGAAGTGTAAATTAGTATAACCTCTGTGGAAAACTGTCTGGTGATTCCTAAAAGATCCAAAAATTGACCTCCTCTATGACCCTGCAATCCCCCTACTGGAAATCTACCCGGAGGAACTCAAATCACTCTATGAAAAAGATACCTGCACATGCATGTTTATGGCAGCATTGTTCACGATAGCAAAAACATGGAACCAACCAACCATGCTGCCCATTGAAAGAGGACTGGATAAAAAAATGTGCATATACATGATGGAATATTACGCAGCCATAAAGAAGGACAAAATCTTGAATTTCACAGCAACCTGGATAGACTTAGAGTCTATAATACTGAACGATCTATCACAGAAACAAAGAACTGAGAATCACATGTTCTCATTCATAAGTGGACCTTGAGCAATTATCATAATATTATAAGAAAAAGATTGGCAGTAGTGGGAAACTGCTGGGGGTGGGTAGGTGGGATTGGCAGTAGTGGGAATCTGCTGGGGGAAGGAGGGGCATGCCTCATCAACAAGGATACCTGCATAGTGAACATTTGTGTACTTTGAATTGTACCCCACATCTTTAAAATAATAAAAAAAAGACATGCTCTCTCTTTGTGTCTTTCTGTTTTTTCCTCTCTCTATATATATCTACATATATGTACACACATGTGTCTATGTATACACATTTGTATGTATATACATGTATGAATGCATGTATTTCATGTGAAAGTCTCAAATATTAGCCAAGTAACATTTCATAGTTCGGGGGGTGGATGAGGGTGCAGGGGAGAGTTGGGAGAACATTACTGCGTATTGTTTCATAAACAATATAAGGAAAAGCATTGTGTATGTTACTAAGAAATGATGAGAAAAGGCAGGATTTTTGAACCTAGATTACACAGAAGACTGAGATAGAATTTTCCTCCCACAGATATAATTGAATCATTGGAAAAATTGGGGACTTATTTATTGATTTGTTTTTGTGACAATATTAGCATTGTTTAGGAACTGCGTACATATGCATGCACATGTTAACAAATATCTATTGGTTTCTGGTACTATATATGAATACTGATTGCCATTTTTAAAAAGAGGTTAAATGAGAAAAAGGGAACCACGAAGAATATAGTCATGCAATTTTGTCTCGGATGAGCTAATAAACTGCAAGACGAAATAAAAACAGAGGCATAAAATGACCTTGTCAAGGAAACACTTATGAGATCTTCTGATAAACTCTGGGAAAGATGGTATTAAGGAAATAAAACTTTGCTATTAAAAGACTTTTAAAGGTTGCCAAATAGAAATTCAATGCTTTTCATGTTGCTAAGTAAACAAAGAAATCCATATATATCTTTTTTTCCATAAATACACAATTGTAGCAATTCATTTTTATACAGCTATTTTTTACTAAACCTTCTTTCACTTTGATAACATAATTATGGTGGAACACACAATTCCTTATTGATGTTGAACCTTCATTTAAACTTCCTCTTTAGGGTCCACCTTGTTCTTGGTCTAAATATTGCTTGGTTATTGACAGCCATCCTAGGAGAAGTCTCACTAATATGTGTACTGAAACTTCACTACCCCAAACACAGGCGTAAACATAGCCATGCTCACTCTTATTCCCACTCTGAATGGGCAACTCATCAAAGAGAATGCTATATTCTTCTTTTTAAGCGGTGTATTGACAAATACAAAAACAAAATCAACATAAAACTCAACTAAATAATTTGAAGTAAATTGGCTGATCACCATAGCTAGTACATAGCCTTTGGCCAGCCCAGTGAAAAGAACAGACAATTTTATAGGACTTCGCTGATTTCATAATTTCTTATAACGTTGAAAGTGGGGGCTGTTTTGAGGAATTGCAGTAATAGCTGTGGGAACCTTGGAATTCATGTATAGGTTCATTAGGAAAACTTTTGAGCATTTTCTATGTACCAGGCAGTGTGCAGAATGAATAAAATGCGTTTTTTATTTATATCTCTTCTAGTGTTTAACAATCTTTTATTTGGTTTTCTACTGTGTTAGATATGCCTCACTTACTTTTTGAAAATTTATAGGTCCTCAAAAAGTACCATGAAATTATCTCCCTCCAAGGCTTGCATTTGGCTTTTGCTTGGCTGTTTGGAATTCATAGACATTGGTGTTGCATTCGAATAGCATATTTCCTATTGTTTTAGACAGAGTGATTTATAACAGTGCATGGAAGGTTTGCTTTTTGACATACTTAACACTGATGAATTAGGTGAAATATTTCTCAATCACAAGCTTCTGCCCAAGCTTCTTCTTGAATTGGAGCCCAAGTTTTCTCTGGTGAGACAAGAGAGGAAAAAGCCGGTGAATAAAAAATGAGATGAACCCAGAGCAGGGTCTTTGGACTACATAAAGTTTCTATCCACGTTGTGACTGTGACACCTCTACCCTGTCTTGCCTCAGCACACACCTGGTTCACATTTTTCCGGGTTGATCACTGGTTCTCCCTGAACTGTGGAAGCGGGTTAACAGTTTTGTTTCCTTTCCAGAGAAGGAAGAAGAAAACTCTGGCTTTTGTCCTTCCTTTAGAGCTTTTATTTGAATTCCTCCTTACCTACCTTGGTGTGACCCAGCATAGACCATGGTGGGAGTAAGCACAAGTATTTTTGTCAACCTTGTAGGGGGGTGTGCGCACCACCCTGGGCTTCTCTTGACCAGTCAAGGTGTTCTCTGAATTCGTGTATCATAAGTCACGTATTCTTGGGGTTCACATAGATCTTCCCAAAGTGCTATAGTAATAAGCACCCATGGTCCTTGTGGTGCAGGTGGTCTGGAGTTCACCCACGGAGGAAGAGTGAGCTGCGACAATGAACACTGGCTTGAGAACTGACAAACCTGGTTCAAGTTCTAGCCTCACAACATAGTGAGAGTCTGATCTGAGATACGTTAATCTTTTGTTTTTGAAAGTAGGATTTGCTAAGAAGACAGAAAAGCTTCCACAGAGGGAGGAGACCTGAAGGAGGTTGCCCTAGATATGTTAATCTTAACCAACCAGGATCACTTTGAAATTAGATAGACCAAGGTTTGTATCCTAGCTTATGTGCTTCCTATTGGTTTAATCAAGCTACTTAATTTCTTCAAGTTCATAATAACATGTAGTATGGATACAAAGAACAGTTCATTCTGAGGAAACTAGCAGGCGAGAGGTCAATAAGAAGTGGCACATTGTTGCCCAGATCTCTTGGCATGCTAGGCTTTCTGGACCCACTATAATCTGTTCTAAGGAAGGGACCCTGCTCTCTGTTGCTCTCCCTTTAATGGGGTGAGCATGGGAATGACCTTAGCAGTAGACACACAGGGCTGGCACTGATGTATGATGCTGTGACTTCACTTGGTATTGTATGTAACTACAGTGTAGTAACAGCTTAGATGCCAGCTGTTTAGGGGAGTGATAGGAAACACCACCTGCTCCGTACTTGGAGACGTTGGGAACACCTGTGGAAAATGCAGCATTGTTTTGGGTGAGGGTGACATTTGGGTTTTCATCTAGCTCATTGCCGGGCAATTCAGAGACAGCTCCCAGGGAGGTTTGCACACAGAGTTCACACTACCTCCCAGGGCTTCTGTGGTATCAGATGGGATCACATATAAAGTAATTTCACTCTGTTCTGATCCATAGTAAGCGGTCAGTGTTGGTATCTCCATCATTGCTGATACTTCAGCCCTCTTCTCTTTCCTATCGAGCCAGTGACAGTTCTAAACTGCATATTTTATACTCCTGTGTCCCAAATGGGCTAATTGGCTCTAATTATAATTGTTGTTGATAATATTTTGCTGTTATTATTTCCATTAATCTAAACTGAAGCATCATTGTAGGTTCTGTTTTTCTTTTCCTGAGGCAAGTTCAGTGTAAGTGAGACATTTTTTTTTCCTCTGAAGCTTAGGTTGAAGCTCATCATAATTCTAAAAATTTACTTAGAGTTTTTCACATTGAAGTGGTTAGAAGCTTTATTTGAGTGGCTGAATTGCTAAACTGCCTTTCTAGGGAAAGAAAGGGCTGAATTTCACAAATCTTGGTTATATAAAATATTATTTGAAAGACTTGCTCTGAAACTGTTTGAATATATCACCTATATTCTTTTAATATATCACCTCTATTTGTACACAAGGCTGGTGAGCTCACATGGGATTATATATAATATGTAGCATTAATGCATGCAATTTATAACACTGTAAGTCCAAATTTTAATAATGTTGTAAATTAGGTAAGTGTATTACTCATGTGAATGTACTATATAAGTATGCTCTAATAGTGCTGTGTAGTTATAATATGAGTGCTGTATTAAAAGTTGTTTAGTTTGTCTTTAATTCCTGAGAATCTCACTATTGTTTAGGGGTCCATAGTTGAAATTACTCAAATCATTCTGAAGACTTCCATCTTGTCTCCAAGAGGCACTCATTCAACCCTTTTACGGGAATTATCAAGGCCTCTGTTCCTTCAAGCCCACTGGTTGTCTTCCCCCCCAAAAACCTGAAACTTGTTCAAGAAAAAAAAAAGAGAAAAGTGATAAAAGGAGAATTTCTAGTACTGGTGAAGAGTAATGACAGAGATCCATTCCTTCACCTTTTGCCATCATAGTGAAGCACATTTCTACATCCATGTTTGCACATGGAAGGAGGAAACAGGAGAACCCCAACATTATCAGGTACTACTGCTAAAATCTAGTCTCAATTCTTCTACTTTTTTTATCTCCCCTGTTTATTCTTTATTTTCCTAAAGCAAAGGTCTAACTTGGTTGTATGTCTTATGAAAAACCTTCTCTGCATTCCGTTTCTTACAGAATATAAATTCACACTCTTAGCATGGAATTAATTCCTTCTATCACTTGGTCTCACAGAGCCCTCCAACCTTAATTTTTACTACTATGATCTGCATGCCAGTGTCCCCTCAGATTCCAGATTCCTATGTTGGAACTTGACCCCCAAAGTGATGCTGTTAAGAGGTCAGGCTTTTGGGAGGTTATCAGGCCCTGAGGGCTCTGTCCTCATGAATGGAATTAGGTATTATTATAAAAGGGCTTGAAGATGAAGCATTTGTCTCTTTTTGCCCCTTCTGCCATGCGAGGATGCAGCAAGAGGTGCCATCTTGGGACCCGACTGCAGCCCTCATCAGACAGAGAGTTTTCTGGTACCTTGATCTTGGACTTCCCAGCCTCCAGAACTGTGAGAAATGCATTTCTGGCTTTCTTTTTTCTTTTCTTTTCTTTTCTTTTCTTTTCTTTTCTTTTCTTTTCTTTTCTTTTCCTGTCCTCTTTCTTTCTTTCTTTCTTTGTTTCTTTCTTTCTTTCTTTATCTTTCTTTCTTTCTTAAACAAATTACTCAGTCTAGTCTAGTGTATTGCATGGATTTCATCTTTAGAGAACTTGAAAAATGATGCCCGGCTGGGACAGACTGTAGCATTTTGTTATAAGAGGAGGCACAAAGTCATCCACCATGTCCCTCATATTTCCTTCATCCTAGTGAAATGGAACTGCCCACTTGTTCCAAACACATCACTCACTTTCACAATTATTGTCTGCATTGAGTGTTTTTTCCAGCTCATGGTAAATATGATTCTGCTCCCTACTTTCCCTTTAGGGTTGTTTAATGACTGCTTTTTCTGATATTTCTCCAACTGTCTTGTAGATACCAGTTTCTCTGCCCTTCCTCAGATGCTGCTGGCACCTCCTCCACAGAACTGACATGTTGGAACAAGCTGCTTGCATGTCAGTTGTCTGGGCAGTGACTGTGCCTTCCTCCACAGTTCCACACCTTGCTGAGTCCAGCACATAAACTTCCACAGGAATTACATTCAATGCTTTAAATGCTTTCAGAATTCTCAGCTCCCCAGACCAACTCATGTATCTGGTACTTTGCTAGGGGCTGAGTAACAACAAAGAGAGGGAGAGGAAGGGATAGGGAGGGAGGAGGAGTGGAAGGGGGGAGAGAGGGAAAGAGAGAGAGAGAAAAATAAAATACTTAATAAACCAGTCCAGTGTATTGCATGGATTTCATCTTTAGAGAACTTGAAAATGATGCCCTGCTTGGACAGTGAAAAGAAAATCAAGCAAAGTTCCAGAGAATATATATATATATTTTTTGAGTCGGAGTCTCACTCCATCGCCCAGGCTGGAGTACAGACAGTGGCACGCTCATAGCCACCCAAGCGTTGACCTGCTTGGCTCCGGTGATCCTTTCGCCTCAGTCTTTCAAGTAGCTGGAACTACAGGCACACGCTACCACACCCAGCTAATTATTTATTTATTTATTGTAGAGACGAGGTCTTGCCAAGTTGCTTGGGCTGGTCTTGAACCCACACGCTCAGGCAATCCACCACCTTGGTCTCCCAAAGTGCTGGGATTACAGGCTGAGTCACCAAGCCTTGTCAAGAGAATATGTATTATGGTCTAATTTGCTTGCCTTTTAAAGATATACTGCTATATGCATCTAGTTCATCTTGAAAATGTAATAATTGAGCATTATTTTATTGATATTCAGCAGGCATCAATATGTAGTGGAAAGAGCTTGCATTCTAGAGTCAGAGTCAGACTCTGTATTGGATTAAAATGTTGGCTTCTGCAGTAAATTGCTGTGTGGCCTCCGAAGTGTCCTCCAACTTGTCTGAGCCACAATTTCCTCATCTCTAAAATAAAGATGATGATAACTACCCTAAACCAAAATAATGTATGCCAAGTGCCTAGCAGATGAAACTTGCTATTTTTTTTATTAGCGGTTACAGCATCATGTTAAAACAAATTTTATTGCGCGCACATAACATCTTTAGCTTTTGCAGTATGTTTTTCCTAGAGTCTCTAAAGACTCAGTCTATCTCTCACCATATATCTGTCTTTCTCACAATGCCTGCCATATATGGAGACTCAATAAAAGTTTTTTAAATATCCAGAGAACCACCATCATTTTGTGATTTGGGCATTTTTATTATCCAGAAAGAATCAGTGAGCAGGGAACACAAGAATTTAGTTCCTGCTACCCTCAACCCTCCACACTGCCCCTCATAGGACTTCAAACATCTCTATATTTGAATCAATGTACAATTATTATACCCAAGAAATAATGTATCTACCAAAAATTTTCACATCACTTAAGGTGCTGATTGACATTTATGAGGATATTAATATAAACTTGAATAAATTGCTAATAAACCGCTACTGTGAGACTAAAAATGCACATGAAGTCAGAAACGTTTAAGACTTGGCAGCGACTAAACTGTACTCACCGAAAACTGGAAGGGAAATTATCCTTTTGTCATTTGACATTTTGAAATCCATTGACCTTTATCTCACTTGCAACAGTATTATGGTTTTATTTTACGTGCTTTCTCATTCCCTTCCCTGCTGACTTTTTTCTTCTTCTTGGTTTCCAGAGCACAGGATCTGCCTGCCTCTGGTCTCACTGTCGCTCCTTGATGGGGATGGGGGAGGTAGGGGAGGGAGGGCGAGGGGAGTAGTTGGGCGGGGCCACCAGTAGGACTGGCACATGGGTCTGTGAGGCAAGGGAATTGATAAGTGAAGGGAATGAGGGGAAGTGGGGGTTTTCATCGGGGAAGAAAGAAGGCAGGACTGGAAGGGGTTGGCGAGACGGTTGGCCCAGGGTGACCGCAGGAAGGACACATGCTTCTGGAGAGGAGCTGTTTCAGGAAGCACTGACTGCAGTCAACAGCGCCAAATCCTGACTTAAAACATGGAAACGCAGTGCATGCCTGCAGGGAGCAGACTGTGGTCCCACCACAAAACATGCCTGTTAAATCAGGAGCTATTTTCAGGGCTCTGACTCTTCAGCCAGTTCAGTAGTGATGTCTATTTTTGTTTGTTTTTGTTTCCCTTTGGAACACTTTGCTCAAATGAAATTTTATTAACTTTTAATTCCAACGAAAAGGAGCCGCCTGACTGAATGGAGGCAGGGGCCACGATCACCGGCTACTTACTGGACTTTGGACCCCCACGACACTGTGGCCTTCAGCGACTCTCCAGGAAATCTCAAGATTTTCTGCTGCCTCACAGGACAGGGTGCAGGCTTCTTCCAGACACTCCTAGCTCCAGGAAGTTTCTCCCCACTGTCATGCTTCATCCTGCTCCCTCCCGCCCTCCTGCATGAGAATGTTTGTGAACATTGGCTGTAGCTTAGACTTACTTCCATTCATGAGCTCCTTCTCATCCTGTTCTCTGTCTGGAAGGATCTTTCCTACGTCATCTGCCTGGCCAATGAACGCCTCCTTTTCTTAACATATCTTTTAAGATGCCACTCAAATAATCCCTTTCTCCTTAGAACCTACCTTGCCCCCTCCCCTCGTGAGAGCTTTAGGTGAGCGATCAGCACCTGCAACTTCCAACATCAGTGACCTACTATGAGCACATCACCCTAAGAGCTAGAACATTTGGCACACTTCTGTCTTGATCCCATATCCCATAGGTAACGTTATACACTCATCAGTTCAAGTCGTAAGGCAGAAAAGCACAAGCCTTGAGATGCCTAGTGACCGATAGTAAATAGTAGGTATTCAATAAGAATTTTTTTGACTGATTCACTCACTGAGTGATAATCTGAAGCAAGAAGAGATTGCTGATTCTGCTTACAATTTCCTGAGGTACCAGTGTATGTATGTGTGTGTGTGTGTGTATACGTGTGTTTCTATAGTCTGATAGAAACTGTGAATGCATTATATACATTCTGAATTGTCAGTAATTTTCCATGCACAGCTGGGCTTTATTAGTCTCCCTAGCTGGGGAGCTGTGTTAGGACCTGTCGCACAGAGTTCTATCTTGAGTTGGGCCCCACAGGGCAATGCAGTGCAAAGGTTCAGAGCAGAGGGGCGGCATTCTTAGGACTTCAATCCAGTTCTACCTCCTACTAGCCAATTACTCAGTTCATTAAGATGAAAATAGATAATGCTGACAATGTACTTAGAAGAATGCCTAGCACTCAGTAAGCGTTGGCCAATATTGCCACAACCACTGATGTTATTTTTATCCAAATTTCTAATGAAGTATAGTCTCCTGATTTTTTTAATGTATAATTTGAATTGTCGCAATGCCACCTTTTATATAATAGTGTCCTATAAATGCAGGCAACATTAATACAAAGTTCTATAAATTAGGTGACTCTATGGGTCTCGAATGAATGTCCATCTCTGTTTTATCAACGTACTTTCTTTAAATGCGTGGTCCAAAAGTTACAGATACAGTCCTTTTATTTATCCAGAGCCGTGGGAATGAGTTCCATTATGGGGCTGAGAGTATGACTGCTGTAGTAGATGTCAGAGAGAGGGCATTATATTGAAGCTCATGGTCTTCGCTAATAGTAAAAGATGCATGCCCCATGTACCTGAAGGAAGACCTCCCACAGTCAAATAGGAACTGCTCATCAGCTCACCCTTTCAGGTATCATCTAATTTGAGGAGTGGGAGAAATTAGATTATTCTAGGAAGGGCAATGAGAATCCCATTGAAGGTAATGGCATGAAATACTGATTTAATTCAGGGCTACATGCGGACTGAGCTATGCCAGGTTCCTGGAGGCAAGGCATAGGCAGGGGACACAGGGCTCTCTGTCGTTATTTACTCTTGTATCTCTAGGGCATTATCTCTCCTTTCCACCATTGAAGGATGCCAATAGCAGGCATAATATTGAAAAGAAATGCTTTGGAGATGATCTAGTGAGAGGTAATTGTGGCCAAGTACTGTAGAAAAAAGAACTTCATATGAGAGTCTGAAGATGTGAGGATTGGTTGTGATTCAGGGTAAGGAACTTAATATTTCTGGGCCTCAAATTCTCATGCAGAAATAAGAAATTTCTGCTTGAATAATGGCTGTAAAGGTACATGCCAGCTTAAATATTTTATAATTATATATGTATAATTCTAAGATTCTGTTATAACTATAAAAAGCCAATTTGAGGTTAGGAAGAGAAAAATCTGAGTCCAAGTGAAAGAAAAAGAATTCATATAGATGTTTTACGTGTATAAGCTGGACTTGGGAAAGAGAAAGAACATTGTTGTGGTTACATCTTTTTTTTTTTTTTTTTTTGAGTTGGCGTCTCACTCTGTCGCCCAGACTGGAGTGCAGTGGCCGCTCCCGGCCACCGCAGCCTCGACCCGCTGGGCTCCGGCGATCCTTCCGCCTCAGCCTTCCGAGTAGCCGGAATTACAGGCGCGCGCTACCACGCCCGGCTGATTTTTGATTTATTGTAGAGAGGAGGTCTCGCCAAGTTGCCCGGGCGGGTCTCGAACCCGCGGGCTCAGGCAATCCACTCACCTCAGCCTCCCAAGGCGCGGGATTACAGGCTGAGCCACCGAGCCCGGCTGAATGAAACAGATATTAACAACACCATTTTATAGATTAGGAAACAAGTTAAAAGAGGTTAACTAAGTTGCTTAAATTTGATTAGCTAGGAAGCAATGAAGCTTAGACAATCTGACTCCAAAGCTCATACTTTAAAATCCTAACATACGATACTCTAAGAAATCCAGAAAAAAAAACAAAACCCCAAAATCCAAGTAACAAGAATTACTCTTGACCTCTTAATTTTTTTAAATTTACTTACCAAATTTTCAATCAAAGAGTCCTTTTCAGTCAGCTGGCTTTGTAAAAGTTCCTGATTACTTTTTAATTCTTCTATCTCATCTCGCAATCTACCAATTTCTTCTGGCTGAATGCCATTCATCTGAGCCCCATCACTGGAAGAAACTTGATGCTGATTGTCTTTTCCTATCAGAGAAGCATAACATTTAAAAAGCCAGCAGAAAACTTAAATTTCTCATTTTTTGAACCAGACGTTTCAAAATATATACTCTTCTTATTTCAATTAGTTTGGTGGCACTTTTGCAATATGTCATTTTTACAAAATAATGTATTGATAGAAATATTGAACCGATGATATTTTCAGGATTTCTGGAAGGAAAAACAGCACAGTTTTGACTAAACTGCATGGTCTGTAATCTATGATTCAGAACTACTGTCTGAATTCAGAACTGAATTCAGAACTCAGTTCCAATTCTGTCAATGAATATATGAGAAAATAAAATCCTTTGAAAAAACCTTCACAGGTACTATGGGATGATACTATTTACAAGCAGTTGAGTACCACTTGCCAGGCACAACTAGAATTGTATATATAATATTCAATTTAATTTTCAAATGGTATTATCATCTCTATTTTGCAGAAGAGAAAACTTGTACCCACCACTGCCACCTGTGCACCCTGTACCCAGCAGGTGATTTATCGTACCCAAAAGGTGATTAAAGACTTTCAGGAGTTTCTAATGTGCAGCCAGAGTTGAGAATCAATGGGCCAGATAAACAGGTAGCAAGGAGCTTGGACTTCTATCTCTAAAGACCCAGTCTTGACTATCCTGCTATTTTGCTTTAAACTCTGATTTACATGTTTGTCAACACGACTAAGGTTAGAGGAAGATTAGCCCACAAAAATAATCTGTTTCCTTTGTCTAGATCTTGAGGATAGAATGACCTGACTGCTCTAACAGCAGTGGCCAGCTACACTTACCTAGCTGTACTTTAAGAAGATTATACTGATCCTTGTGCTGCTGAATCTGAGATACTTGCTGTGTGACTGCGGTCTGGAGCTGTTCATTTTGACATTTTAATGTAGAAACCTGCTGCCTTAAATCTTCAAGTTGCAGATCCTGTGAAACAAAACATAATTGAAGTGCTCTAAACTCATGCATTAAGAAGATGAACAAATTTAAAAATCACAAGTTATTTTAAGTAAGTATGTTAAAGTACTCAACATTTCCAAAATCATTCAATAATTAAGCAGTAATACATTATATATGCACCAAGGTCAATTAATATGCAGCAGAACTATAAGATTTTAAGTCCCATTAATAAACACTATGGCACAGACTGCAATCTTACAGCAATTATAGGGGGAAATCAAATGAAAAAACTCCATTTTATGGTCCATCTAACCATTTAGGAAATTTACACCAGCCAGGGACAGTGGTTCACGCCTGTCATCCCAACACTTTGGAAAGTGGAGGTGAGGAATGCCTGAGCCCAGGAGCTCAAGACCAGCCTGGGCAACTTGGTGAGACCTCATCTCTACAACAAATCATAAAAAAAATTAGCTGGGCATAGTGGCATGTGCCTATAGTTCCAGCTACTTGGAAAGACTGAGGTGGAGGAATCACCTGAGCCCAGTAGGTTGCGGCTGCAGTGGCCACGAGCATGCTACTGCACTCCAGCCTGGACGGCAGGGTGAGACTCCAACTCAAAATGAAAAAGAAATTTATACCAAACTATTTAAGAAACTTAGCATATATGTATATATATGCATCTATATTATTTTTAACATTAAAAGACAATCAGATAGCAGAACATTCAGTAGATTGAAAAAAGGTCGTCCAACTCTTACCACTACACTATAACCACAGTTGGAATATGATATATTCCTTTATTTTCTTCCAATGATGTTTTTAAAAATTTGTCATAATCAATTCACAAATAATTTTGTAACTTTTTTTTTTTTTGAGTTGGAGTCTCACTCTGTCACCCAGACTGGAGTGCAGTGGCAAGCTCCCGGCTACCACACCCTCGACCTGCTGAGCTCTAGCGATCCTTCTGCCTCAGCCTTCCAAGTAGCTGGAACTACAGGCATGTGCTACCACACCCGGCTAATTTTTTGATTTATTGTAGAGATGAGGTCTCACCAA
>CAUYQG010105612.1:0-13247 GCA_963574415.1 Tarsius wallacei
TTTTGAGTTGGAGTCTCACTCTGTCGCCCAGACTGGAGTGCAGTGGCCGCTCCCGGCCACCGCGGCCTCGACCTGCTGGGCTCCGGCGATCCTTCCGCCTCAGCCTTCCAAGTAGCTGGAATACAGGCGCGCGCTACCACACCCGGCTAATTTTTGATTTATTGTAGAGATGAGGTTCCGCCAAGTTGCCCAGGCGGGTCTCGAACCCGCGGGCTCAGGCAATCCACTCACCTCGGCCTCTCAAAGTGCTGGGATTACAGGCTGAGCCACCGAGCCCGGCTTGCAAATCCTAACTCTTGGCTCCTTCTCCCCTCTTGGGCCTGTTCCCTTGTCTCATCACCACAATGACCACCCTTATTCAAACCAACATCTCTCCTCTAGACCATGAAACCACTTCTACTGGATCTGAAATCCACTCAGAGCCCTCCAGTGCATTTCTCACAGGGAGGTCACAGTGACATTTTAAAAGCACCATTCCAACCAGTATTTCTGGGTAAACACTGCATCCCTGCCATCACCCTGTAATGGGTAATGGGTTCTCACAGTTCTCCGGTTCAAGCTTATGCTCCACACTTCTGGCTTTGCCTGCCTGTACAGGCTCACCTCACATACCTGGCCCTGGCTCTCTGTAGTCTGGTCACCCTGGTCCTCAGACTTCAGACTGCCCCTCCATGCCCTCCAGACGCTTTTGCTGTGCTGAGAGCCCTGCAGGCTGTTTCTCCCCCACACCCTCCCCTCTCCTCAACCTTTGTCTCTCATAGCCCCATGTACCACCACTTCATGACAATGACTCCAGACATCATTATTTATTTATTTATTTAACTGATTCCTTAATTACTGCCTCAGTCTCTGATATGGGTTGAACTGTGTCCATTCAAAAAGCTATGTTGAAATCCTGACCCCCAGTGCCTCAGAAGTTGACCTTATTAAGGCTATTATAGATGTAATTAGTTAAGATGGGGTCATACCAGAGTAGGGTGAGTCTCTGGAGAGTATAACTGGTTATCTTGTAAGAAGACATCTATATGAAGACAGAGACATGGGGAGAACGTCATGTAAAAACAGAGGATCAGAATGCTGAATGACAAGTCAAGGAATGCCAAAGATTGCTGGCAATACCAACAGAAGATAGAAATAAGCAAGGAAGGATTCCCCTACATATTTCAGAGGGAGCACAGCCCTGACAACACCTTGATTTCAGACTTCTAGCCTCCAGAACTGAGACAATAAATTTCTGTTATTTTAAGTCAGCCAGTTTGCCGTAGTTGGTTACAGCCCTAGAAAACTAATAGTCTCCCCTCAAACTATAAATCCCATGAAGGACAAAACTTGATTTTTTTTTTTTTTGCTACTGTTGCTTACCCAAACCTTGGCACATGTTTGGCACATACTAAGCATTTAATAGATTCTCCAAAATAAGTGGAACAGATAAACCAATAAATAAATAACTGACAAAAATCTTCAACACCATTTGTAATCAATGAAAGTGAACTAAAACAACAAACTCACTGGCAAAGATCAATATGTTGTCAATACCTTAGTTTCCAGCAGAATGGGGAAATGGACACTCATGAAATTGTGGGGAGAGTTGGATAAATGGGTATTCATATATCGCCACTGGCAGAATTAACTGGTACAGCTTTTGGAGGCTACAATATACACTACAAGCCTTTAAAAGACTTAAATAATTTGACCTGGAAATTACACCCAGGAGTTTTTTTTGCAAGAAAAAAAGCTACAAGTGCATAAGATGTATGTGCAAAAATGTGCACTGGGGCTGTGTTTATATAAGAGCAAATGTATTTTAAAATAATGAAATAACCCAAATACCCACCAGTAATGGATAGCTTGAGTCAATTATGGTTCATCTACGTTATGGAATACTGTGAGGCCACCAAAAACAATTAAGATTTATATGTGTTGATATAGAAAACACAAAGGACTTTACTAAACAGTTTGCATGTACAGTTGAATTGTTGACAAATGACAGTATGTGTGTGTCAACATAAAGTTAGATCTAAAAGAGGAAAGGCAAAAATACTGGCAGTGGTTTCCTCTAGGGAATTAAATTACAAATGATTTCTAATTCATCCTTCATTATTTGTGTGTGTGCATGTGTCTTTGTGCATGTGTAGGGGGCTATGATCTAAGATTTTTCAACAACTCTATCTTCTTTTTATAATCAGGAAAAAAAATAAAATCATTTCCAGACAGGCAAGTAATGGTACAAAGTACTATGTATTAAGTGCCAAATGAATTATACAGTTTATGAAGTGCAGGCACCATCCTCAGTGTTCCCTGGATTCCAGTGTTAAAGATGCTAAAACATTTATGAATTCTCCCAATGCAGGACTATTATCCTCATTCAACCTAAAAGGGCTCCGAAGCAAAGATGTGGGGGGCCCAATGCTTTCCTGAGGGATGTATACAACTTCTGGGGCAAGCTGCAGGAGAACCAGAAGAGAAATGGGCCAATTCACCCAGAAACAGGGACTCATAAACCACGTGGCCACCAGGAGAGAGAAAACTGGGATGCCTGCTGAACCCAGGGAGCCAAGGCTAGGGATGGGAATCGGGCCAGGGAAAGTCCCAGAAAAGCCAATTTCCCAAAAGTTTTATTGTTAATATTATTGCCAGTTTGTCATTATGTACTCTTCAGGCCCCCAGTTGGTCTTCTTGTTCATACCAAAAGATTAGAGACTATTCTTATTATTTCACTAATGCAGAATTTAACAAATGGACACTGGTGAACTGTCAAAAGCCTACAAACCCCAGAGGCTTCTTATTTACATGTGTGTCTTTGTTACCCTGGGCACGTTCTCCCAGTCCTCAAAGGAACTATAGTGTCACCGCAGCTGACAACAGCCAGATCTCCTGGTTGTGGAGTCCAGACCTTGCCAGGATTTAGCCTGGGACAGCCAGAGAACCTGGCACTCCTACTAACATGCCTGCTGTTTTTCTGTTTCCCCCACTTCCTCCCAGTTCTGTTTTTTGCAATAAAAGGAAATCGTTTTCTCCTAATAGTCACTGAGATTGGAAACAACACAACTGAGAACTAAATGCTGTCAGAGGGCATTTCAGCTGTGCTTAAATTAATTTGAAGCGAGAGAAACAGCTTCATCTGTGGATCTTCTCAAATGAGGACTGCAACCAAGGCTGCCTCCAGTATAGAACCACTGGGGATGAGTTATCCGATGAGTTATCTGAAAACCTGGATTTTCCCTTCCAAAGGAAAGGGACAGTCTACCCTTGAACTTTGCTTTTCACCTCTTATCCACCAATACTCTCAGATACAGAAACAGTGTCTGGTACATAAGTGCTCAATAAATATTCACAGCATTAAATCGAAACTCATTTCTGGAATTTCTTTCTTGCTTTGATGTGAAGTGTACTTTGCACTTCATATAAAATTAAAAGAACAAAAAACCGAGTTGATGATTCAGAAGAACCACTTGCCCTTTAATAGAGGAGGTCCAAGCATCAGTGCCAATTTCTGTCTTGCTCGTGATTCATGGTGAGTGAAACCACCACGACGCATTCATGCTGTTGTCTTCCTCACAGTTACTCTCTGTTCCAACCTCAAGAGGAGCCAAGTTGCTCCTGGCCACTAACAATATAAGGACTTTGATCTCTTGGTCCTTTTTATGAAACGAATTATGCTCAACTTTGTCTCCAATTTTCAATTTCATCAAAATCCATTGAGCCATAGTGGGCTGGTCTGTGCGTGTGGACAGGCAAAGGTGGTGTGGACTGGTATGTGACTGTCAAATACACCTGAAATGCTCTGATGACTTTTCTTATTTTTAATATCAGATTTTCAGAGGAAGCTATTTAACATTCATCTCCCTATTTATGTCATAAGCAGTCTCTTTCCTGACACCTTTCCAGAGGATGGTTCCACACAGTGCCCTTTTAGCAGAAGTCCCTGCAGCCTAAGCAGTTTTGGTCACAATACCAACTGGACTGATTAAATTAAAAGGACACCTGTGCAGTGTTTTAGTTCTTTTTTCTCCTTTGTTTCTTACGAAATGCTTCAATAAATAGGTTAAATTATCTGTGTCTGAAAGAAGGTAATACTCTCTCTTTGGCTTCTTCCTCTGTTAGACTGCAGTAATAGAAACCAACCACTACCCTATACAGTGTCCTTCATCCAATTAACAATCTCACAGCATCGAAATTCTTCTAGTAATTAACCAATAGCTATTACCTCCCCAAAAAGCCACCCCAATTCACTTACTCATCTCATGCACTTCCACACTCTTCTTAGACCTCATCTAAATCAATATCAAAAAGCATAAAAGGTTGTTTTTCCAAAGCACTGGGTTATTTATTCTTTCTGGCAATTTCCTGTAGCTTGTCAGAGTGCAGACCTGAACTCGGCCAATTACCACAGGTGAAACAGACCAATGCTCCTAAAGAAAATTTGATAAGCTTGGTTTCTCCTTTCTATTACCTTTTGGTTAGAATTTCACAGGGCTTAAATCAAGCAGCATTTCTTTGGGGTTTCAGAGCTGTTCCTTTTCTTATGAGCACAGGGGAGAGGGCAGGGAAATGGCACTCTAATCAAATTCAGACTTCATGCACTTGACGATCGGTGGGTTTTCACATTTAGGTCTGGACTGTTTGTTCAGCTCCAGTGTCAGGCCCGTGGATAACACTGGCCAATAAAGCGTAAAGGCATATGTCCTGTAACATTGCTTCTACTTGTTATGGAGAGGGCCCTGGAGAATCACGAAGAATAATGTAATTAGTAGGAATGTGCTATTGTACAGGAAGGATAAGAGGAAAGAAGACAAGTTTATTTCTGCATATAAGTGACTTAAGTACAGCTTAATCCAGCAGCCCAGTGGACCATCGAAAACGCTTTCACTCCAAAATTAGGAGCAGTGGAGTCAAGAATTAAAGCTAATTGAGAGGCAGAAAAATGGAAAAGTTTTTGTGTGGCTTACCCAGTATATCTGGGTAAACACTGCATCCCTGCCAAAACATTTTCATCTGTGGCCTCCCGGAAGTTTTTCATTAGCGTCGGTGTACCGTGCAAAGAAATACATTTGATTTTACAGTCAAAGAGTACATTCTTGAGGTGAGGGAGGGACTTAAAAGAATAGAAGAGAGACAGTTGCAGTGTATTATTACTACTAATAAGAGGGGAGTAATAATAACACCAGCTCCAGTGCTAAGGTCGAAGGAAGATGCTCAGACTTTGCACACATTTCCATTTAATCCTCACAGTAACCAGAGGGGGCGTGTTCTTTTGCTGGGCCCCTTTGACAGATGAGGAAACTGAAGTTGAACAAAGGTAAGCAACTTGTTCATGTCCCAGCACTGGTAAGTGACAAAGTCAGGAATGGACTCCAGGGCCACACAATGAATCACTACCCCTTATTTTCTTGGTTACATCTTAATTCAATGAGAATTTTCAGACATGAATCTCTTACAGTGAAACATTTCTCTTCAGGTAAGAACCTTTATTGCAAGCCTATCAGCAACATTGTTGGTGTGGAAAACAGTAAGGATGAACCCAGTGTATACGGTTTTTGCTTTCAAGCTACCTTAGGAGAAAAAGTTGTCCTCAACCCTTTCCCTTTGTCACTGCGACTATGATATTTATCCCAAGATTCCTCCTTCTGACACCCTCTTCTTCTCTCTACTTCTGTCTCTCAGAAAAACCACGATTGTACACTTTACATTCGGTTTTATGTTCACCATTAAATGCAGAAGAAACATGTCTGGTGGTGATTATCTTTTCTTCCCCAAAGCAACCTCTTCCTAGATTTTGCTCAACTTCTTCCTCATTCCCTTCTCCTGTTCAGCCTGGATTATCTTCTCTGCCACACTGTTTGTTCTCTTTCTTTTATTTTTGTCTCCTAAAATAATGGTCCCAAGAGACTGGATACATGGTACATTTATAAAGTTGACCTTTATTCTGCCTCATCTCCTGTGACCATCCCAGGTTGTTTCTTTGATTTTCAAAAATGTGTTCTTGGCATAAGTTCTATCAGGATTAAAACTGAAAACTGTAATTGTCTGGGGTCCTTCTCTCTTTAGATATGTTTCTTATCACCTGGAATTCTTCTTGACTGGTTCTGTTCTCTTTTTCTCTATTGTTGTTATTTTTGTTGTTATTATACTTCTACTTTTTCCTCTTACAGTTATTATTACTCAAATGGTAAAGAGAAGAACGTCTATGAAGAAAAGACGGTGGGCTCTAGAGGACTGAGAAGACAATCTCTGGTGCAGCACTTTAAAGTTCTGACTTTACCCATTCCTCCCTGCCACACACATAGCCCATCCGTCTGGCAGCCCCCACACTTAAAGCACAGAGGGTGATTCAAGGTGTCAACAAGCTGATTTCATAAACAAACTCTTCTACAGCGAGACGTGAATAGATGTCACAAATGAACCATAGGTCATAGAAATATCCCCCAGTTCTCTCTGTCCTGCTTTGCTTTGTTAATATTAATAGCATTGATAATATCAATAATGACTCTGAGAACAGAGACTTATCCAGTGTAGGGCTGTGGAAGCCCTATTCACTTGTTTATTTATGTGTGCAGGCTTTTCAATAAACTTCTGTCAGCACCCTCTCCTTAGATGGTTGCCTTGTCCAGTTCTAAAATAATAAATTCCAACAAAAGGCCAAGCATTTCCTTGCCACTGAGCCCTTTCTACAGGGACAGCTTATGGTTTGTGACTATAGAATGAGCTCACAACACTTATTTTCAGTTTGGAGATTTCTTCAGTATCATTGTGAGTATTGACCAAAAGCCAAGAACCCAATTTAATCTGAAATTCTCAAAAAATCTTTGCTCTGCCAGGAGCCACACTTCCTGGATTCATATGTCCTTATGTAAATCCCCTCCCCTTGAATGTGGACTGGCCCCTATGACTCACTTTGGGCCGGTAGAATGTGGTAGAAGTGATGTATCATGACTTCAGAGATTAGATTATAAAAAGATTTGCAGCTCCCATCTGGGTGTCTTAGAATTCTCACTCTGGGGGGAAGCCAACCACGATATAGATCTAACTATTCTGAGATCACCTGCTTTGAACAAGCCCAAGTTAGCCAAATAAAGGGGCTACACAGAGAGAGAAACATGACCAACCAAGCTTAGCTGTTCCAGTGCTAAGACATGTTGCCAGAGAAGGTACCAGACATGGAAGTAAAGACGCCATCTTGGATGTGCAGAACCTTCAGATGG
Source organism: Tarsius wallacei (assembly GCA_963574415.1). NCBI lineage: Eukaryota > Metazoa > Chordata > Mammalia > Primates > Tarsiidae > Tarsius > Tarsius wallacei. Next base: position 7,203 of record CAUYQG010105612.1, read on the forward strand.
TTCGGTCTCAGCATTTGTCTGACTATAACTGCATGTGACCCTGAGCCCAAAGTTCACTCCATAGCACCATGAGAGATGATAATAAGCCACTGTTTTACACTACTGAGTTTTCTGATAGTTTGTTACAGAGCAGTGGTTAACTAAAACATCTGCTTTCCGTCAGAGCCAGGCCCCAGACCCAATCTGGGTTCAGAAATGACTGTTCTGCCACAGGCTCTTTCCAGTCCTAAAAGGATTCATGGCACATCAATTTCCACACCAGAAGCTGGAGAAAGAGATCTGTGCTACTCCTCTGAGGCAAGAGCATAAAGGTCCAAAGGGGACCACTACAAGATACAGAGATTAGCCTCACTGGTTTGCCTCGTTTTTCTTTAGCCAATGTCTAATCCAGTAGCCTGGGAAGAGTATGTATTAAAATATCAAGAAGCAAATGAAAGATCTTGAGAAAAACAAAGCAATAAAGTTCAAATACCCAAGGTCTGCTCAATCCAGGATTTATAACTCTCTCTTTCTTCTACAGTTTAGAATGTATCATCGCAGCCGGGCTCGGTGGCTCAGCCTGTAATCCCACGCTTTGGGAGGCTGAGGTGAGCGGATTGTCTGAGCCCGCGGGCTCGAGACCCGCCTGGGCAACTTGGAGAGACCTCATCTCTACAATAAAATCAAAAAACTAGCCGGGCGTGGTAGCGCACGCCTGTAGTTCCAGCTACTTGGAAGGCTGAGGCGAAAGGATCGCCGGAGCCCAGCAGGTCGAGGCTGTGGTGGCTGGGAGCGGCCACTGCACTCCAGTCTGGGCGACAGAGTGAGACTCCAACTCAAAAAAAAAAAAAAAAGAATGTATCATCGCTTGCTGAGGGGCTCATCAACAGGAATGGAGGGAGAGCTGTGCCTGCCCAGAGTCCCCATGAGACACCTGAGGATTGAAATCCATTCACCATGTGGTGCCTTCTGCCCTTGTAGAGGGTCAAACATGACCCCTTCAGCTAAGTGGGTCTGGGTACCTTTGATAAAACAAGTTGGATACATTGTTTCACGTCCATCTTGGTAGCAGATAAAAGGAGACCTGGAAGGAAGAAAATACTCTAGATGGGTATGATTAAGGATACTTTTCTTTGAGAAGTCTCCATACTGTCTTCCATGGCTCTTGAAAAATTTACAATCCCTCCAACAGTGACTGAACATTCCCTTTTTTCCACAAGCACGCCAGCATTTATTGTTCTTTGACTCTCTAATAATAGCCAATCTGACTGGTGGAAGGTGACAGTTCATTGTGGTCTTAATTTTCATTTCTCTGGTGATTAGTAACGTTAAGCACTTTTTCATGTGTGGTGCCCGCTTGTGTGTCTTCTTCTGAGAATTGTCTGTTCACTCATATGAGGAAGCTAATGGTCACAAAGATGAAATGAATAGACACTGGGGACATCAACAAGAAGGGAGATGAAATAGGGTTAGGGTTAGGGCTCAGAAATTACCCATGTGGTACAATGTTCACTATCTGGAGAATGGACCACCTGAGACCCAAGCTCCACCACTACCCAATATGCCCACGTAATGAAAATGCATTTGTACCCTCTGAATTTAAAACAAAGACGAAAAAGAAAAAAAGATGCTATTTCTAAACAGCATCTATATCGTGTGCTGTCTACCTAGGTTTAAAATAAATTCCTACTCAAGTTTTGTTTTAGAAAAAGAAATAATTTACTATTTTGATTAACTCTGTAAATAAATATGTACGTTCTGGGTTGTCAGAAAGTGAGACCTCTATAAACCAATGTCTTTGCTTGCCTTTGCTTCTAGAAAGCAGAGCTAATGTAGGGCCTGAAATCCCTGAGTTCTTCTTCTTCCTCTAGAGAGTTGATTTTATCTTGAGACATTTTACCTTGTACCAGGTTTAATCGATAATCTCAAGCATTTTTGAAAGTAGGCCAGGGTCCACATTAAATATATTCAGTAGGCTATAGCTACCAACTCACCAGTGAAACTGAATCATCTAAAAATGTTGGTGTTGTATATACCAGTACCATGTTAGATGGGAATTTCTGAGTGCCTGCTACTCCTGAGGTCTTGCAGATACTTACTGAAATCAGGACTCAGTGTTGTCACTGCACAACATCCACATCCCAAGTGCTCACCTCCATTCTGCTGTGGCCCTGATGGTCTTTCTAACTTCTTTTTTTTTTTTCAATTTTAAAGAGAATGGAGGCCAAGTGCAGTGTCTTATGCCTGTAATCCCAGAACCTTGAGAGACCAAGGAAGAAGGATCACTTGAGCCCAGGAGTTTGAGACCAGCCTAGGCAACACAGTGAGATCTCTAAAATAAAATAAAATAAAATAAAAAGTAAAAATTAACCAAGCATGATGATGAGCACCTGTAGTTCCAGCTACCCAGGAGGCTAAGGCGGGAGGATTGTCTGAGCCCAGGAGGTCGAGGCTGTGGTGAGCCACGATAGTGCCAATGCACTCGAACCTGGATGACAGAGTGAGACCCCTACTCAAAAAAATGCATAAATAAAAACAACTCAATGGAAATCGAGTATCTCCTACACATTTATAGCTAACAAAGTTCTTCTTTTACAAGGCAAATATCTCTATGAAGTAATTGGGTCTATGAAGCGTTCACACTTTAGAAACAGAGTCTGTATTCAGACTCTCCTGGATTATTTTACTTTCTCTAGATCTCCTCTTACCTCCTAATCACTGGTAAAAGAAGGCTCATGGGCACCGGATTAAGAGAGAACTTTAATTGTGCAGCTAGAACAGTTTATGAAGTATGTACTGTGACCTCATAACTTGCGTTCAGTAAAGAGACTAGGCTTGAGTGTCAAACACCCAGATATAAACCCTTGCTGTGCTGCCATGCACGGGAGTTGGTCTCTCAGGGTCTGTTCCTCTAGAACAATACCAGTAATGACAGCCACTCATCCTCCACAGACAGAGTGGGCATTCAGTGGGGGTTTGCAGAAGGAAGGGTTATAGTAAGGATTAAATTAATTTTGTAAATTAGTCACTAAAATCTGGAAGAAGCAGAGTTGTGTACATCAGAAATAATGCAAATATTGGGGCCTGGGGGTTTTCTTAAACAGTACCTTAAAGCAGATAAACGAGCATGGCACACATCAATGTTCAGTAAAATGTTCGTTCTTTATATTTCTTGCAGAAAGGGCATACTCATATGTGCAGTGCTCTATACAAGCACAGAGCACCTGAGAACTAAGTGATGGCTGAGGAAGGGTATCGGCAGGTTTGGGAGAGGTTGCTCTCTACAAAGCCCAAAGTCATATAGCCAACATTTTGCAGTTTCAGTGGTTGGAACATTTACTTACAAATGCTCTTGTCGTACATGGAGTGTATTTCAATGTGACTGAAACACTCACATATTACTATATACCTATGTGATTTTGCTATTCTTATTTAGCTAGAAAGAAATCAGGGCACACTCCAGGGTATAACATCTGCAGCAGAAGCCCATATGTGCTGTTTATTTTTATGAATCAAGCACTCTGTTTATAGTTATTTGCTCTTAATTTGAGCCCTGAACTAGAATTCTTTCTTTTGAAGATATCTAGTTAATTATAAGAGCACATGAACTAGAGACTGAAACATATCCCGGGAATATTACTACGTATGGATGTAATTTGTGTCAAAAGCAACTCATGTATTTCTTTTAATCCATAAGACAGAAAGACAAAGTCATCTGTGTCAGAAAAAGAGTAGGCGTTAGATTGAAACATAGGATTCTTCTTCAACTGTTAGCAAATTATGACTATAACTGGATCCCCAAAGAGTGTCTATTTAACATAGACTCAACTCAGTTGAGCTGAGGCTAAAATTACCAGTGACACGAATACACACAGGCATAAGAATGGGAACAACAGACACTGGAGACTCCTAAAGGGGAGAGGAGAGCAGGGGCATAAGAGTTGAAAACTTACCTACTGGATGCCATGTCCACCCCCTGGGTGACCGACTCCATAGAAGCCCCGGCCTCACCAACATGCAATATACCTATGTAACAAACATGCACATTACCCCCTGAATATAAAATTAATTAATTAATCAAATTAAATTAAATGAATAGATTGAATGAATCCAGAAGCATACATTAATTAATCAATTATAAATAAATAAAATTACCAGATACACACTTATGATTTTACTTTTTTCTTTTAAAGATACGTATTTTGATGATAGAACAAAGATGTCACCCAGCAATAAATCTTAACTTTAAATTTGGCCTTTTTTCCGTCGGTTAATGATTTCAGGTGGTTTATAATCTATTGATTCTGATTTTCCTGATTTAGCACCATTCTCTAAGCCTGATCTATGACTTCGGTAGGACTCCTTTTAATTATCAATATATCAGCGAGACCCCAGTTCCTATTATGCTCATTTTCTTCAAGGAGAAAACCTCAGCTTCTCAGTCATAGATTCCACTTAACTCCAGTCATGTTCTAAGTGTGCTTTCAAATATCTGCTCCACAACTCCCAGTAGGTGTCTGAGTTTGCCAGACATATATTCTGATTTATTTTTGGTCTGAAAATTCAATCCTGATCACAAGGAGAACTGAGAAACAGTATGTATCTAAACTTTCACCACCACTAAAAAATTAAATTCTAAACCAAACGCAAGAGTGAGGGAAATTAAATTTTGAAATATTGGCCCTAGCCGGGCTCAGTGGCTCAGCCTGTAATCCCACACCTTGGGAGGCTGAGGTGAGTGGATTGCCTGAGACCGCAGGTTCGAGACCCGCCTGGGCAACTTGACGAGACCTCATCTCTACAATAAATCAAAAAATTAGCCGGGCGTGGTAGCGCACGCCTGTAGTTCCAGCTACTTGGAAGGCTGAGGCGGAAGGATCGCCGGAGCCCAGCAGGTCGAGGCTGCGGTGACCGGGAGCAGCCACTGCCCTCCAGTCTGGGCGCCGGAGTGAGACTCCAACTCAAAAAAAAGAAAGAAATATTGGCCTTGGTTTTTCTTTAATTTTCTAAATGCTTAAATATTTTTGTGATGAAAAATTCCTTAATAACAATCAATACTATGTTTACCTATTACTGCCTTAATACCCCTGAATGATTTCTCAGAATAATGCAGTATAAAGATTTTTATGTACCCCTTCTGTTCAAAGACACAGTTCAAGTGACACCTCCTCCAGGAAGCTTTCCCAGTGCTCTCTACTCTGATTGAGCTACCATTCTATCACAGGCATAGCCCTTACCAGACTGTATTACACCATCTGCTTACTTGCTTCTTGAGGATAAGGACCATACTTCTGTGTCTTTACATCTTATTTTTAGCCTTATTTATTTATTTATTCATGTTTTCTTTTTATTTTATATTTTTTATTTTAAAAATGTGGGGTACAATTCAGGGTTAGGTATACAAATGTTCATTACACATGTACCCTTGTTGATGAGGTGTGCCCCCCCAACCCCCTGCAGTTTCCCACTACTGCCAATCCCGCCCCCGCCCCCACCCTCCTCTGGCAGTTTCCCGCTAATGTCAATTCTTTTCTTATAGTATTACGATAGTTGCTCAAGGTCCACTTATGAGTGAGAACATGTGATACTCAGTTCTTTGTTTCTGTGAAAGATCACTCAGTGTTATAGACTCTAAGTCCATCCAGGCTGCTGTGAAGTTCATGATTTTGTTCTTCTTTGTGGCTGCACAATATTCCATTGTGTATATGTACCACACTTTTTAAATCCAGTCTTCTTTTGATGGGCAGCACAGTTGGTTCAATGTTCTTGCTATTGTGAACAATGCTGCGATAAGCATATGTGTACCGGTATCTTTTTTATAGAGTGATTTGAGATCTTCTGGGTATATTCCCAGTAGGTTGATTACAATGTATGGAAGGTTGATTTTTAGAACTTTTAGAAATCGCCATACTGCTTTCCACAGAGGCTGTACTAGTTTACACTCCCACCAACAGTGTGGAAGTGTTCCCTTTTCGCCACATCCTCTCCAGCATCTGTTATTTTTTGTTATTGATGGTGGCCACTCTGACTGGAGTTAGGTGGTATCTCAGTGTAGTTTTAATTTGC
>CAUYQG010105614.1:0-16768 GCA_963574415.1 Tarsius wallacei
GTTCCAGCTACTTGGAAGGCTGAGGCGGAAGGATCGCCGGAGCCCAGCAGGTCGAGGCTGCGGTGGCCGGGAGCGGCCACTGCACTCCAGTCTGGGCGACAGAGTGAGACTCCAACTCAAAAAAAAAAAAAAAGAAAAAGAAAATAAATGATTTAGTAGCAAGAAAAGCTGGGAACCCACTTTGGATGGAAGAAAGAAGCGCTTTACTCAGCAGTAAGGAAGACAGACGGTTCTATATTCTGTGCCTGAGGGGACAGGGATGAAAATAAGAAGAATCAGTTTGGTTTTCTCTCAGCTTCTGGGGTGACAGGCTAGAGGGTGGGGAACTGGTTATGTGGATAATACAAATTCTAAATCAGCTTGCAAATGGAGGGTCCAGTGGCTTCCTCTGTCCCTTGTTCCTGGTTCTCTGGGGTAGGAGAATGAAGCTGGGGACAGATAGACGCTGATCTGCTTTCCACGTATCGTTACGTTTCCTTTACACAGAGCAAGGCCCAGAGTGTCCGTCACCCCAGAGTCCCATGTGGTATGATAAGCAATCACCAAGCTCCCATCTGTTCCACCTTCACTTTCTTTCTGAGTTTGGGCTCATGGCTGGACAAATAATAGGGTGACTGGCTTTTGGGGAGTTTGAGGGAATTAAGTAATCATACCCACGCTGCCTGTGGGTTCTAAACCAGTTGAGTGAAAACAAACACACTTGGTGTCAGAGGGTATTTGTTTCCTAGGGGTGGTGGTTATTTGGGGCCACTTCCCTTCCCTATCGCACTATTTCTACTCACAGAATGTCTCTTCTCTTCCACTGCGGGCAGTTTTGATGGGGCGATTAATAAAGTGCCTGCCCTGTCCCAGCCAGTTGAAATTAATTCTACAACTGATGGACATTTGGGCTGGACTCAGTCTTTTTGCTGATGCGAAAAGAGCGGCTATAGATGAGAGATCTCACTGTTATGCAATCCTGCTAACACTTGGTATTTTCCAACATTTTAGCTTTTACCAGTTGTCTGCCATGAAATGATATATTCTTGCAGTTTAAATCTGCGTCCATTTGATATTGAATGGGGTTGATCGCCTTTTAATGTTTTATAAGATGTAATTCATATATCTCAAAATTCACTCATTTAAAGTGTACAATTCAATAGTTTTTAGTTTAGGCTGAGTTTGTGCAGCCCTTACCACAAGCAATGTTAGAATATTTTCGTCACCCCCAAAAGAAACCCAGTACCCATCAGAAGTCATTTCTCATTTTTCCCCAAGTTCCTCAGCCCCGATGACTTTCTGTTTCTATAGATTACTTACTCTGGACATTTCCTATAAATGAATCATGTAATATGCAATCCTTTGTTACTGGCTTCTTCTACTCATCATAATTTTTTCAAGGTAAATTCACGTGGTAGTACGTATCAGTACTTCATTTCTTTTCATTGCTGAGTAATCTTCCTTAAAGGGCGAAATGCCAAAAAACAGAGTAACCTTAGCTAAAGTGTAGGCATTTTAACAACTGCTTAGCTCTGTCATACTTTCTTAGCAAATGACCTAGCTTGCCTTCTAATCATTAGACAAGGACAGAACAAGTTTCCTGGAGATAGCCATTGACAATTGTCTTACAATTCTCCCAAACTTGCTCTGTACTGATTTTGTTTCTATTCCAAGTGTTTGTCTTTCAGCCATAAAAGACCAAGATGACCTAATCTACTGTGATCAGCCCTTTGTGACCTATATGACCCAGGCTCTATCACCATGGTAACAGCTCCTGTGCTTACCTGCCCCCTTCATGATGATGTAAAGCAGACCACCACCCAATCACCTTAATGACCTTAATGACCCATTGTATGAATGTGCCACATTTAATTTCTCTAGGCATCCTTTGAGTGTTGGAAAGAGATACTACATATGGATTTTCCTACCTTCAGCTATTATGAATAATGTTGCTGCAACATTCCTGTGCACATTTTTGCGTGGACATATATTTCCTTTTTCATGGGTATATATTTAGTGGAATTGCTGAGTCACATGTTAACTCTATATGTAACTTTTTGAAAAACTGCCAGACTGCTTTCCAAAGTGTCCACACCATTTTACATTTAGTGTATGAGGGTTCTAATTTCCCCACATCTTCACCAATTTATTTTATTGTCTTTCAAGTATAGTAATTTCATGGGAAGTGGTTTTCAGTTTGGTTTTAATTTGTATTTCCTTTATGGCTACTGATGGTAAGCATCTTTTCCTTTGATTATGGGCTTTTTGTATGTCTTCTTTGGAAATACATCTACTCAGATCTTTTGCCCATTTTTAAATTGGGTTGTCTTTTTATTATCAAATAGTAAGAGTTGATTATATATTCTACATAAAAGTCTCTTATTAGATACAGAATTCACAGCAATTTTTTACCATTTGGTGGGTTTTCTTTTCACTTTCTTTAATGGTCCTCTTTGAAGTTAAAAGTTTTTGATTTTGAGGACATCCAATTTATCTCCTGTCTTTTGTTGTTTGTGTTTTTGGTGTCATATCTAACGAATCATTGTCTAATTCAAGGTCATGAAGATTTTTGCCTATGTTTTCTTCTAAGAGTTTTATAGTTTCAGTTCTCCCATTAGATTGATTTATTTGGAGTTACATTTTGCATACGGCGTGAGATCAAGGTTCAACTTTAATTGTTTTGCATGTGTATAGCCAGTTGTCTCAGGACCATTTCTTGAAAAGACTTTTTTTTTTTTTTTAATGTCTTGGCACCCTTGTTGAAAATCAATTGACTCTAAATGTGAAGGCTTATTTGTAGACTCTTAATTCCACCTCAATGATCTGTATGTCTTTCCTTATGCTGGGACCTCACTGTCTTGATTACTGCAGCATTGTAGTAAGTTTTCTTTGGGAAGTGTGGGTTCTCCAACTCTTCTTCTTTTTCAAGATTGTTTTGGCTATCTAGAGTCCCTAAAATTTCCATGTGAGTTTTAGGTTCAGCTTGTCAATTTCTGTAAAGAAACCAGCTGGAATTTTGATAAGGATTGTACTGAATCTGTAGATAAATTTGGAGAGTACTGCCTGCCCCCTCTGCAAGCTCAGTCTTCCATTCTGTGAATACAGAATGTCTTTCCATTTATTTAGGTCTTCTTCTTCTTCTTTTTTTTTTTTTTTGAGTTGGAGCCTCACTCCATCTCCCAAGTTGGAGTGCGGTGGCACACCAGCATTGACCTGATGGGCCCCGGTGAACCTTCTGCCTCAGCCTTCCAAGTAGCTGGAACTATAGGCACACGCTACCACGCCTAGCTAATTTTTGATTGATTGTAGAGACAAGGTCTTGTCAAGTTGCCCGGGCTGGTCTCAAACTTGCTGGCTAGGCAATCCATTCACCTTGGCCTCCCAAAGTACTGGAATAACAGGCTGAGTCACCGAGCCTGGCCATTTAGGTCTTCTTTAATGTCTTTTATTGAGGTTTTGTAATTTTCAGAGTATAAATATTGAACTTCTATTAATTTACTTTTAAGTATTTGATTCTTTTTGATGCTATTGTAAATGGAATCATTTTCTTAATTTCATTTTCTGTCCATTTACTGCTCCTATATATAAACACAGTTGATTTGTGTGTATTGATCTGTGTCCTGAAACCTACCTGAACTCATTTATTAGTTTTAATAGGTTTTTTCTTTAAATTGGACAATATAGTTTATTTAGAAAGTAAATTAACCGGGCACAGTGGATCATGCCTGTAATCCTAGCACTTTGGGAGGCAAAGGCGAGAGGATTGCTTGAGGATTGCTGGTTTGAGACCAGCCTGGGCAACTTGGTGAGACCTTACCTCTACAATAAATTTAAAAATAAAGTTAGCCTGGTGTAGTGGTGTAGTAAATTAGAGAGAGGGAGAGAGAGGAGATTCACCTCCCCAAGGTAGGGGAAGGGGTCAAAGCTAAGAAACATAGTGGCCATAGCTCAAAGAGCCACAAGGACACACCAGAGTTGAATAAAGCAATGGCAGTTCTAATAGTTTTTTTTTTTAGCAGAATCCTTAGGATTTTCTAAATGTATGATCATGTCATTTGTAAATAGAGATAATTTTACTTCTTCCTTTCCTAACTGGATGCCTTTTACTTTTATTTTTATTTTTCATTTTATCTTATTTTTGAGTTGGAGTCTCACTCTGTCACCCAGGCTGGAGTACAGTGGCATACTCCCGGCTACTGCAGCCTCGACCTGCTGGACTCCGACGCTCCTTCCGCCTCAGTCTTCCAAGTAGCTGGAACGACAGGCACGCGCCACCAAGTCTGGCTCATTTTTTATTTATTTTTTATTATTTATTTATTTATTTATTTTGAGTTGGAGTCTCACTCGGTCGCCCAGACTGGAGTGCAGCAGCCGCTCCCGGCCACCGCAGCCTCGACCTGCTGGGCTCCGGCGATCCTTCCGCCTCAGCCTTCCGAGTAGCTGGAACTACAGGCACGCGCTACCACGCCCGGCTGATTTTTTGATTTACTGTAGAGATGAGGTCTCGCCAAGTTGCCCAGGTGGGTCTCGAACCTGCAGTCTCAGGCAATCTACTTGCCTCGGCCTCCCAAAGTGCTGGGATGACAGGTTGAGCCACTGAGTCTGGCGATGCCTTTTATTTTATTTTCTTGCCTAATTGCCTTTGTCCAGTACAAGGTTGAACAGAAGTGGGAAGAGTAGACATCCTTTTCTTGTTCCTGAAGCATCCAGTCTTTTACCATGAAGTACAGTGAAAGCGATGGGTTTTCCATAGACACCCTGAAGTAGATTGAGGAATTTCCCTTCAATTTCTAGTGTTTTGAGAGTTTTTATTATACAGGGTGTTGAATTTCATCAAATGCCTTTTTGTATCTATTGAGATGATTATAGGGTTCTTGGGTTTTATCCTACTGTATGATTACTGTATTAATTGATTTCTGGTATTAAGTTTGATTATTTTAAAATACATTCATAGACCACTTATGTTCTCTGCAATACTATTCAAGTTATTTGCCCATTTTCTACAGGATTGTGACTTAGTGATTTGTAAATTTTTTTAATGTAGCCTGAATATTTTTATAAGTTACCTGTGTAGCAATATATTCTCCAAATTTGTGGTTTGCTCTTCTTCTCTTCTTATGGGATCTTTGGTCAATAGACAATTCTTTCTTTTTCTTTTGGAGTCAGAGTCTCACTCTGTCACCCAGGCTGGAGTGCAATGGCACACTCACAGTCACCCCAGCATTGACCTGCTGGGCCCCAGCGATCCTTCCACCTCAACCTTCCGAGGAGCTGGAACTACAGGTGAGTGCTACCACCCCCAGCTAATTTTTGATTTATTGTAGACAGTCTCGCCAAGTTGCCTGGGCTGGTCTCGAACCCACGGGCTCAGGCAATCCACGTGCCTCGACCTCCCAAAGTGCTGAGATGACAGGCTGAGCCACCGAACCCCGGCCTTTTGTTAGATATTAATGTAGATACAGCGACTTTAATTTTTTCTATCTTTATCCTTTTTTTTTTTGAGTTGGAGTCTCACTCTGTCACCCAGACTGGAGTGCAGTGGCCGCTCCCAGCCACTGCAGCCTCGACCTGCTGGGCTCCGGCGATCCTTCCACTTCAGCCTTCCAAGTAGCTGGAACTACAGGCGCGCGCTACCATGCCCGGTTAATTTTTTTGATTCATTGTAGAGATGAGGTCTCGCCAAGTTGCCCAGGCGGGTCTTGAACCCGCGGACTCAGGCAATCCACTCACCTCAGCCTCCCAAAGTGTGGGATTACAGGCTGAGCCACCGAGCCTGGCCCTTTATCCATTTTTAATGTGACTTTACCCTTTCTGATATATGAGACCAGACCGATGGGCGAAATGCAAACAGCAACACTCTGATTTCCTTGGAAATGTTGTTGATTAGTCCAAGAATAAATATGAACTGAAAATTTACATGTGCATGAAGTAGATGAAGGATTTTGTATATATGGTGGTATATCTTTATATCCTAGGGTGCTTGCAAACAGTGAAACACCAAGGTTTTATCCTTTTGTACTTTAAATAACACACTGTGCTGAGAAACAGAGGAGGAGGAGGAAGGAGACCAGGTCACTGGAACAAAATAGAGGGTTCAGAAGCATACTTTCACATATGTGGTCAATTTATTCCAAGACAATTCAATGGAATTGAATAGTTGTAGTTTCCAACAAATGATGCCAGACATGTGGTGGCAAATAAAAAAAGAAAGAAAGAAAGAAAGGACGGAAGGGAGGAAGGGAGGAAGGAGAAAAGAGAAAAAAACTCTCCACTTTTACCTTATGCTATCTACAGAAGTTAGCTCTAAAATGAATATCAAATTTTTAAATGTAAAAGAAAAAACTACAAACCTTAAGAGAAAACGTACTCTGATGCATGCAACAAAATGGCTAATTCTCAAAAACATCATACTGAGCAAAATAAGCCAGACACAACAGAGTACACAAGATGAGAATTCATTTATAGGGAATTCTAGCAAAGAAAATTCGGACCTACAGTGACAGAAGGGAGGAGCCAGATTTGGCATGAGGGGTGCCTTAGAAGGGGCATCCAAGGAACATTCTGGGTTATGAAAATGTTATATGTCTTAATTGTGGCAATGGTTTCATGGGTTTATAGATTTTTCAAAACTCATCACCCTGTGCGCTTTAAATAAGTGCATTTTACTATATGTAAACGGCACCTTGATAAAGTTTATTTAACCAGAAAAAAAAAAAAAAAAATAGAAGAGCAGACTTGAGTAACATTGCAAAGCACAGATAAAAACAAGGTCTTCAACACAAGCAAGGAAAACAGACAATTAATTAGACCCAAAGCTGACTTTCCAACAACATAAAAAATTGGAGGGTAATAAATTGCCTTCATGACCCAGCAATCCCCCTTCTGGGAATATACCCGGAGGAACTCAAATCATTCTACAAAAAAGATCCCTGCACACGTATGTTTGCTGCAGCTCTATTCACAACAACAAAAAAACATGGAACCAACCATATTGTCCATCGAAGCTGGACTGGAGTAAAAAAATGTGGTACATAAACACAATGGAATATTATGCACATAAAGAAGGACAAACATGGACTTCACAGCCACTTGGATGGATTTAGAGTCAATCATACTCAGTGATCTATCACAGAAGCAAAGAACAGAGTACCATATGTTCTCACTCATAAGCAGACCCTGAACATTGACCGTAATGCTATAAGAAAGAGATTGACAGTAGTGGAATACATCAGTAAGGGTACCTGATCTCGAACCAGCCCAAGCGGGGACCAAAGAGAGGCCCAAACTTTACCTGTACGATGACCACTTGTATACCCAATCCTGAATTGTACCCCACATCTTCAAAATAAAAAATATATATGTATAAACTGTCTTCAGAGTCCTAAGCAGAAATGACTGCTAACCATACTTGTATACCTGCCTAAGTTACAAGAATAATGATGAAATGCAGACCTTTTTAAATGAACAAAATCCAAGAGCCTTTACCACTAACAAATTCTCACCGAGGCACTTTTAAAAGATGAACTACAGGAAGAATGAAATTGAATTCAGAGGAACACAGTGAAATTTAAGAAGGATTTATGTTCACACAAAGCATTAAAATGTGCTTAAGCCTAAGACAAAACAATTTATTATGATCAATTTGGGGAGTTTTAAAAAAAATATGCAATCACAATGCTGGACAAGAGTAACTTTGTATGATAGAAGAGATTTGGAGTTAAGATATTTTAAGATCTTTGCATTTATTTAGAAATTAGGCTCTCATAGTGACTAACTTTGGCTTTGTTAGTTTCATAGCAATGTTTTAAAATAATAAAGTATAACTATTAAAAAAGCGAAGGTACCAGCCTGGGCAACACAGCATAATCTCATCTCTACAAAAAAAAAAATCAAAAAATTCGCCATTTGTGGTGGCATGTGTCTGTAGTCTCAGCTACTCAGGAGGTTGAGGCAGAGGAATCACCTGAGTCCAGGTGGCTGAGGCTACTGTGAGCTGTGATATCACCACTGCACTCCAGTCTGGACGACAGAGCGAGACTTTGACTCAGAAAAGTAGATACAGGCCGGGCTTGGTGGCTCAGCCCATAATCCCAGCACTTTGGGAGGCAGAGGCGAGAGGATTGCCTGGTTCGAGACCAGCCTGGGCAACTTGGCGAGACCTCATCGCTACAATAAATCAAAAATTAGCCGGGCGAGGTAGCATGCGCTTATAGTTCCAGCTACTTGGAAGGCTGAGGCGGAAGGACTGCAGGAGCCCAGTGGGTCAACGCTGGCATGGCCATGAACATACCACTGTACTCCAGCCTGGGTGATGGAGTGAGACTCCAACTCAAAAAATAAAAAAAATACAATACAATAAAATTAAATTAAATTGAAATGCAAAAGTGGAATCTTCAATTTTCTTTGAAAAAAAATAAACTCAAAAGAGCAAAAAGAAAATTAGAAATAAAGCAAAAAGAAGATGCTAAAAATGCAATTAAATGTCAGTAATCACAATAAATGAAAATAAACTGAACTTATCATTAAAGACACAATTTGAGAACAAATAGAAGAAAATATTAGAAGTTTAGCTACATGGGAATTTTCTAAAACAAATGGTGAAGTAACATTAAAAATGGGGAAAAATATAACAAAGCTGCTATATCTATATTAATGTCTGAAAAAAGATAATTTTAAGTAAAAAAAACATTACTTGAAGAACCACCCAATTTCTTATTCAAGGAACATGTTTGAGAGTGAGAGAGGCCACTGTTAATAACTTCTCAGACGGCACTCCAGCCTGGGCAACAGAGTGAGATTCCAACTCAAAATAATAACAATAATAATAATAATAATTTCTCAGGACAGCATATATAAGGACTCTCCTTGGACAATAATATTTTTGAGGAACAAATAACATTATTATACAGCATGAGAAAGTACAATTCATGGGAAAATTTTAAAAATTCTAAATGAGAATGAACCTATCTTCTTAGCTTAAAAATACTTATTAAAAACTTAAAAAATATGAGGATATTTTTCTCTAGCTATCCTCTCTCTCAGCAGGACTATCAAGTATTTTAACAAACAAAGAGATATTAGTCAAAGAACACAAAATTTTAGTTAAGTGCGAGGAGTAAGTTCAAAAGACCCATTGTACATCATTTTAACCGTAGTTAAAAAAAGACAGAATTGGGGCTTCAAAATGGCTGACAAGAAGCAGTCACTTAGAAGAACAAAAATAGGGTATATAGACAGTCACACTTCAGATATATCATCCAAAAAAGAATACTGGAATTCAACAAAGAAGTGACAGGAAGCACAAAAAGCAAAGAAAAGGCAGAGAGGCAGCCTGCTTGGCCAGGATCAGCTGGGAGCTGGGAGTGACTTCCCAATGTGGGAAAAGGGTGGGTGTGAGTCACTCAGTAGCCCTCATCCCCAAGGTGGAGTTGTGTAACACCGGCCATGGGAGAGATTCTAGTTCCTCTCCATCCCTGCAGCTAACAGAGGGAACAGCCAGGAGAATGTGGGATAGAGCAGATCCAGATGGGGAGCTCCCACTGAGCCCCATACCCTGTCTGAGACCTAAGAGGCTACACAGGGCATCTTTTCAAACCCAGCCTTGGGCAGACTGCACACTGTCCTGGAACCCGGCACTGGGGTGTTAGGAAAACTCAGGCTGTGACACCAGGACTGAGACATTAGGGAAACTTGGGCTGACCTTGGGAAGTGAATGAGGCCTGGGTGACAGCAGCCAGTGCGAAAGAGCAAACCACTAAGCCAGACACAACAGAGTACGCAAGATGAGAATTCATTTACAGGAAATTCTAGAAAAGAAAATTCGGACCTACAGTGACCAAAGGGAGGAACCAGATTTAGCGTGAGGGGTGCCTTGGAAGGGGCATCCAAGGAATATTTTGGGTTATGAAAATGCTACATGTCTTAACTGTGGCGATGGTTTCATGGGTTTATAGATTTTTTCAAAACTCTTCACCCTGTGCGCTTTAAATAAGTGCATTTTACTATATGTAAGTGACACCTTGATAAAGGTGATTCAACAAAAAGAGAAAAATAGAAGAACAGACTGAGTCAAATTGCAAAGCACAGATAAATACAAGATCTTCAACACAAGCATTTAGACATTTTGTCTTTCGTTCGGTCAACCTATCTATGTGTAAAAGGTGACTGAGACTGGGACATGAGTGGGCCACGAGGTGCCCCTTGGGCTCGGTCCCAAGCTGGGCACGAGCTCCTGCAGCCAGGATGTGAGCTAGGTGCAAGCTGCCAAGGCCAGGGCTGAGAGGCCAGCCATGCCAGAAGTGGAACAAGAGAAGAAAGGAAGAAAGAAGGGAGAAAGAGAGAAGGAATTAGAAACCCTTTTTATAAAACAATAGATGAGCCGTGCTCGGTGGCTCACCCTGTAATCCCAGCACATTGGGAGGCCACGGTGAGTGGACTGCCTGAGCTTATGGGTTCGGGACCCAGCCCTTGTCTTGGCAACGAATCAAGAACTAGCCGGGCGTGGTGGTGTGCGCCTGTAGTTCCAGCTACTTGGAAGGCTAAGGCAGAAGGATCGCCAGAGCCCAGCAGGTCAAGGCTGCCGTGGCCAGGAGCATGCCACTGCACTCCAGCCTGGGCGACAGAGTGAGACTCCAACTCCAAAAAAAAAAAGATGAAAACTTCCCAAGTCTAGCAATAGATCTAGACATTCAGCTACCGGAGTCTTTGCGATCCCTAGGCAGATACAAACGCAATTCTCAGTCCACAGCCTATTATGGTCAGACTGTCTGAGTCACAAAGAAGGAATCCCCAAAGAGCAAGAGAAAATTGTCTAGTCACCTATAAAGGAAATTCCATCCGACTAACAGATTTCTCAGCAGAAACCTTACAGACCAGATGAGAATGAATGATATATTCAAAGTGCTGAAGGGGAAAAAAACTGTCAGATAAGAATACTGTGTCCAGCAAAATGATCCTTCATAAAGTAAGGGGAAATAAAGTGTTTTCCAGACAAGCAAATGTTGAAGAAGTTCATTACCATTTGACCAGCCCTACAATAAATGCTCAACGGAGTCCTAGATCTAGAAGAAAAGCAATAATATTTAAAAGTATGTGAAAAGATAAAACTCCCTGTTAAAGCAAACATACAAAGGAAAAAGAGAATGGTACCACACAGAAATCCACCAAACCGTAATAATAAAAAAATAAGAGAAAGGAACAAAAAATATATAAAACAGGCAGAAAACAATGAACAATATGACAGGAACAAAGCTTCACGTATCTAAAATAACCTCAAACATAAACAGGTTAAATTTTTCACTTAAAATATATAGAATAGCTGAATGTACTAAAAAAAAATTCATCGCGACCCACCTGGGCAACTTGGCGAGGCCTCATCTCTACAATAAATCAAAAATTAGCTGGGCGTGGTAGCACGCGCCTGTAGTTCCAGCTGCTTGGAAGGCTGAGGCAGAAGGATTGCCGGAGCACAGCAGGTGGAGGCCACTGCACTCCAGTCTGGGTGACAGAGTGAGACTCCAACTCAAAAAAAAAAAAAAAAGAAAGAAAGAAAGAAAGCTGAAGCAGGTATATTATTATCAGATCAAGTAGATTTCAGAGTAAAGAAAATTACCAGGACATTTAATAATGACAAAGATATCAACTCCTCAGGAAAACATAACAATACTAAGCATTAATGCACCTACTAACAGAGTTTCAAAATAAATGACACAAAAATATACTACATGCTGGGAGAAATAGAGATATCCACAATTATAGTCTAGGCTTTCAACACTCCACTCTCGATAATAGATAATTATTGATAATTGAGCAGGACAAGGAAACAATCACTAAATATACAGAAGACTTGAAAAACTGTATCAACCAACTTGACATTTATACCACACTCCACCCAACAACAGCAGAATACACATTCTTTTCAAGTATATGCAGGACATGTACTAGGATAGACCATATTCTGTGCCATAAAATAAGTCTTACTAAATTTAGAAGGATTTAAATTATACCAAGTATATTCTTTGACTTTAATAAAATTGAATTAAAAATCCAGAAGTAAATTCACTTATGTATAGTCAATAGGTTTTTGACCAAAATGTCAAGGCCATTTAATAGGAAAAGCAAGTTTTCAATGAATGAGTCTAGAAACTTTAACTATATGTAAAAAAGGAAGGAGAAAAAAGAACTTCAGCCCTTATCTCACATCATATACAAAAATATAGAAACGAAAGCATGAAGCTTCTAGAAAAAATAGAGGAAAATATTAGTGATCTTGTATTTAACAAAGATTTCTCAAATATGACACCAAAAAACATGAACTATAGAAGAAAATAATGACAAAGGCATACACGAAATCTCTGTCAATCTTCTCATGATTGGTGATCTCTCTGAATCATGGTAGCTAGCTTGCTCTCAAGGGTGCCAGGCCACACTTGATTAATGGAACACCAGCGCTGTTCATTCCTCTCCCGAGGTCTATACAAAATCCTCCTTGCTTTCCCCACCTTTCCCTGTGAGTATCCTCATTGTTGTGCTTTAATTTACTTTATTTTTATTATAAAGTAGACGATATATACAAAAAGCTTAAAGAATACCTATGAGCCCACGACCTAGCTTAACATCTCATTTTTAAAACTATCTTTTTAACGATAATAAAAAATACTGATTATATTTAAAAAAATAAATAAAACTATCTTTTTAAAAAATGCTTAATTTGTAATTATTATGGGTACGTAGTTGGTGTATATATTTATAAGGAAGAGATGTCTACACTCCCATGTTTATTGTGGCACTATTCACAACAGCCAAGATGTGCAATCAACCTAAGTGTTCATCAATGGATGAATGAATAAAGACAATATGATGTGTATACACACTGGAATATTATTCAGTCAGAAAAAGAATGCAATCTTGTGGTTGGCAGCAACATGGATGGGGAACATTACTGAAGTGAAATAAGCCAGATACATAAAACTGTCTTTTATGCAGCTATTTTTTTTCCATCAGAAAGAGTGCTTTTCAAGGACAGATAGTAAAACTTACAGCCTAACCATCAACTCTAGCATAATGCCTATAGACAATAGGTACTCAGTAAATTCTCAGAGAGAGAGAGAAGGACAGGGGAATGTGAGAGCCACTGCACTTCAGCCTGGGTGACCAGTGAGACTCCAACTCAAAAAAAAAAAAAAAACAGTCCATCTCCATCCCATCATCTTCCTCTGACCATCCTCCACCTTGTGCCTCAGCTGTGACACATTCCACACTCCCCCCGCTCCAGTTGCCTGATGAGGGTTCTGGAGGAAGTTTCAAAATCCTCAAAGATGTTAATCAGAACCTCCAGATTCCTGAAAAAGCGGAAAACGCAAGTTGATTTGGGCCCTTGAACAAATCCAGATGGAGTTGGGGTCCTGCTGAAGAAACCAGATCGTGCAGGAGGGAGAGAGAAAAAGAGAAAGATGGGAACAGGAGACAAAGAAAAAAAAAAAGGCGAAAAAAGATATCAAGAGAGGGCCGTTCAGAGCCCAGAGACTTGAAAGACAGAGGCTTCTCACTCCTCCGCAACCCCGGCCACCGCTGAGAGGCCAAGGGCAAAGGAGCCCTGTGAATGGGGGCTGAGACGGCCCCTGCTTTTCCTGAGAAAGCGCTGAAGGCTCAGAGGGGTGGGAAGACAACGGGGCCCAGCTGTGGGGGGCCTGGGGCCGTGACATTGACGCTGTCTCCAAGGCCTGCTGGGGCAGGGACAGGCATCCCGACACGGTCTCCTCAGCGGGGCCCCGGCAGCCTGGCCCCACAGCAGCCGGGCCCCAACCCCAGCCGCGTAGGCCTGCTCCGAATTTCACACCATGTCTAATCCAATCACCGGCAGATTGCAAACTCTCTGCCTACCTCCCAGATCGAGAATTCTTGGCCGGCTCGGGCAACAGGCCCCTTCCCAGCCCAGCCGGCTGCCCTGCTCATCCATGTAAACCATTCTGCAACTCACCCCCGCCCCAGCCCCCACCTCCCCTTCTGGGCCCACCGAGTTAATCCTGTTTGCCCGGTCTGTCAATTTAAACAGCTTTAAATATGCCTCACCAGGTCCGGGTGGCAGAACCCTGATGCTTAAAAACAGAGGCCTCGCATCAAAGGGGTTTGGTGGAACGGGGGCCACAGGGGTGTCATTCAAAGACCCCAACACAGTGCCTTGTTTAAAAAAAAAGGCAGTCCAAGCGAATCATGCACACATGAAGAAAAAGCACCACCATGCAACAAAACGTAAGCTCCAAAGCACGGAGCTATGTTGGTGGCGTGGTGAGCACAGCCTTCGCTAAGCATATAGGAAGGACTTCTCCAAGTGATCAGAGTCAGATGGATCCAGCCCTCTGGGGGAACACTCCCACTCTTCGTCAAAGTCTAAAGGAACGGTGCTGGGTTGCTGCGATGGACTCCGGGACTCATGCATTGTATAGGGGCAGATTCAAACCCTTCAGCACACCATCCGGATCTTGCTCCAAAGTTTACAGTGAGGGATGCAGAGGAAGCCCTAGCCCCGTGCTCCTCAGACTTGAACGCACAAGTGAATCCTTTGGCGATCTTGATGAAAATGCAGAATCGAATTCAGCTGGGTCTGGGGTAGGACCGGAGAGTCGGCCTTCCTACTGAGCTCCGGTGTGAAGCAGCCCCACCTCATCCGTGGACCACACTTCGAGCAGCCAGGCTTTAGACGGAGCCAAGCGCCCTCACCCTTGGACTCTGTTGTCTTGGTTTCCATTTCCATTCTTCCCTCTGAACCTCCTCCTGCTCACTGCCTTTTCTGTTCCCTTCTCCACGAGGAATTAGGCGAGGGAAATGGTCTTGCGTGAAAGCCTGTGACATCTGGATGGGATCTCAGAAAGTGCCCTCCCAGTCTGTCTCATGTCCATGGAGTTTTCTGTCACTGGCACGAGTGGGAATGAGCAGAGGCTGCTGCCAGGGAGGGCGGACAAAGTCTCTTCATAGAGGAGTAAGTGACGTCTTAGCTGGAGGCAGGGGAGTGGACAAAATGACCCTTACTGGGGCTCTCTCCACCCAAGATTTTGTTATCCTAAGTCACGTCCTTGGCTCTGATAAAGCAAAGGCATCTGTCCTCCCTCCGTCTGGTCAGGGGAGTGACTCAGGGTACACACATCAGGAACCGGCATCTGCCAAGAACTTTGTTTACAGCACAGTGATGGGTCTTGGGAAATACCAGACAGAAAGGCGATTTACCCCAGTTTCTAAGTTTTGTTTTGATTTCTAGAGAGAGGGCAGTCCCGCTGTTGCACGATCGCTAGAAAACAGACTTCTAACCACAGTGGCATTTAGCTTGCCTTGTTAGCACACTGCCTTCCCGTATACCTTTTCCGGACACACTCCCAACCCTCCACATCATCATCTCCCCAAAAGGGACAAGGCCGGTTCAGTCCATCTGACCACACATCCTCTGTTCTTGGAGAACTTGCCCCAGAAGGTGGAAGGCCTTCTTGCAAAGCTGGGGTGAAAAAGCCGAACAGGTTCTAGGAAAGCCACGACAGTTGCTCCAGGAAGACGGAAAAGTGAGCTGCGCGGGACGGTGTGTGAGGGAGGTGACCCAGACCACAGCTCGGCTCAAGGCAGCAACCACAGCAGAGCATCAAACGATGGCCACTGAGTAGAGGTGGACAGGTGCGGGAGAGGGTTGGTGGATGAGACGGGGAGTCTGGTATGAGTGTCTGTTTTATCAAAGGTAGGGTCCCAGCTGAAAAAACCACACAAAAGAGGAAACAGATTAGAAGTGGAGCTCGGAGCACTCAGTTAAGATCTTTACCTCTACCTGGAGTTTTCAAATACACACAGTCCTCCTCCATACAAAATACAAAATGTAAGGAGAACTCGCTCTCAGAGTCATGCAAGTGTGCCTCACCTGCCTTACCCTCTCAAACTCTGAGTCGGTTGCTGGAGGGGAAGAGAGGCAGTTTTTGGTTTGGTTTTGTTTTGTTTTAGTTGGAGTCTCACTCTGTCACCCAGGCTGGAGTGCAGCGACATGCTCACGGCCACCCCAGCATCAACCTGCTGGGCTCCAGCGGTCTTTCCGCCTCAGCCTTCCAAGTAGCCCGAACTACAGGCATGAGTTAGTACGCCTGGCTAATTTTTAGTTTATTGAATAGACGAGGTCTCACCAAGTTACCCGGGCTGGTCTCGAATCCGTGGGCTCAGGCAATCCCCTTGCCTCAGCTGCCCAAAGCGCTGGGATTACAGGCTGAGCTACCAAGCCTGGCCAGTCCCGTCAATTCTAACTACAAGCTGGTCAAATTAATTTTCTCCTGTGTTGCCTATACCACTTGCTTATAACATAATTTTATTATATTTTACTTGTACCTGTGCAGTAGGCAGTGATATCAATGTCTATGAGCTCTTCTTTTCTGATCCATCCCTTTTCACTTTATACTTTAAATCCTGATCTTATTATGCTGCTCTAAAAGCCTTTGGTAGCCTCTTGCTCATAACAGACTTTCCCAAACTATATCTCACAGAAGGTATTCCAAGGATATTCCTATAAAAAGAACTTTGGGATTTGGCTTACAATGCCCATTAGCAAGGTAAAGGCTCATATCAGATCTGCAGAAATATCTTCTTTTTAACTTTATTAGTCCAGCATTTTTCAGATACAGAAACTAGCCATTCTCTTCCCCTTCCCATTTTTCCCTCTTTGCACTTGTTTGGTTGGATGTGTTGACATGTAAGAGAAAATGAAACCTTTTTAGTTTTGTGTGGCAGACTCTGGTTCTGTACCACCCACCTATCCCTGCATCTCACT
>CAUYQG010105626.1:0-75854 GCA_963574415.1 Tarsius wallacei
GTCATGGTAGTGCACGCCTGTAATTCCAGCTACTTGGAAGGCTGAGGTGGAAGGACCGCCGGAGCCCAGCAGGTCGAGGCTGCAGTGGCTGGGAGCGTGCCACTGCACTCCAGTCTGGGCGATAGAGTGAGACTCCAACTCAAAAATAAAATAAAATAAAATAAAAGTCCAGTCAAGGTAAAATCAAACCATTACCTTTGTTTCCAGTTCAAACCATGTCACCCTATTTCACAGTTCAGGCTTGCCCCATGTCTGTGGTGACCTGTAGTGGGAGACCCACCTAGACCATGGGTCCCTCACTGGTTGCTCAGCAGAGTCTTAGGATTTTGCTGACCCAGAGATTGTTGTGTATCTTCTCTTCTTCCCTTTCTATATGGGAATGTTTACTGAGGGTATCTTATTCTTGTTCCATTATTGTATATTGAATGTATAAGACGGAAATTACTTGTTACTTATTTCATAGTTATTTGGATCAAAATGAATATCCAGACCTGATATAGAGACTGTCAAAAGATTCTCAACAATGACCCTCGTCCCAGTAAATAGGAATTTTGAATTATCACTTTTGGGAAAATAGTGAATAAATTGTGCAAAAGGAAGGGAATGCTACTATTGTATAAGCATGAAGGCAGACAGTGATAGATGGCATTCTTATTCAGAATGTTTGCGACTCCTCCCTGAGAGGGACTAACATCCCCTCTGCCTTGACATTAGTCTTGCCCATGTGATTTACTTTGGCTAACAAAATGAAGGTAAAAGTGATAATTTGGCACATCCCAGAAGAAGCTTTAAGGGTCTTTCCCTTCTCCACGGGATTATAGTTCCCAGGATGGGGTAATTCTTTCACTCTGGATCCCAGAGCGAGGAGAATTTCTGAGAGTCCCAGCAGACCTGCAGCCAATATATAATATGAACAAGGAATAAATGTTGTTGCCATAAACTACTAAGATGTGGGGGCTTTTTGTTACCATAGTATAACTTAGCCTAAGATTGCTACTAATCCTTACATTGCTTCACATGCCTTGTGTTGTCCTTTCCTTCTCAGTCTTTGCTTATTATAAGTGTCATGGTTGAAGCTAGCAGGACTTTGCTTCTAATCCTGACTCTCCCATTTTTATCTGTGTGACCTTGGGTAGCTTACTTGGCTTCTCATCAGTTCATTTTAAAAATTAAGCAAATGATACTAGGATATTATTATAATTGGTTAATTTAATATCTGTACAATGCCTGGCATAAAATAAGCACTTGATAAAAGTTCATTTTCTACCCCACTTTGTTTCTCACAGGAGAGGTAGGTAGGGTTAGTCATTTACTTGAATTTTTTTTGTTTTAGTTGATTACGAATTTCCCAGTAATACTTCTTGCTCCTATTTTTTACTTCAAAGATTTAAGAAATCTGAATAATACTCTTAAATACATTCTATCCTAACTCCAGGAGGAGATTTATTTTCCCCCATCACCTCTAAAACTCCTATGAACTGTATTTATAATTTCATAATAGGCTAAAGTTAGGGACTTTCTTATTCATCCTTATCTCATATGCTATGCTCTTAAGTTCTGTGAGGGCAGGGACTATATTTTATTCATCTTTATAATTGCTTAGAACATGGTATACTGTCATGTATGACAGTTAATAGATTAAATAAATATTTACCCTTTCATAGGCAATAAAATGATAAAATTATTTTTCAAGCTGTCCTCATGAAGGGGCTTTTATATGAATGTGTGCACACACTAGTCTATCATACTCAGAGAGTTGTGTCCCGTCTTTCAGAGCAGAACCTGCTTAGAAGAGGCCTGCCCAGCTCCCTTCCAAATTCTGGGCATGAGTCTGAAATGAGGCATACAGAGCAAAAACTGTCATTTAAAATATTTTCCCAGGACTAGGAAACATCATCTGGACACTTGAAAGCCAAAGGTCCTATTTTTAAAAAATAAATTAAA
Organism: Tarsius wallacei; assembly: GCA_963574415.1. Lineage (NCBI taxonomy): Eukaryota > Metazoa > Chordata > Mammalia > Primates > Tarsiidae > Tarsius > Tarsius wallacei. The sequence continues at coordinate 1,945 of CAUYQG010105626.1, forward strand.
AATTCGGAATTGTGCATGGTCTTTGTTTTTAGCAAAACTCAAGTTCCTAGCTAAATTTTGTTTGTTTGTTTTCTCTGGGAACCAAGTAGCGGTACTACACCCAAGCATGTATCATTTCACGACCATGACTCAGACAGTGGTGCAGATGTCATGGCTTACCTAGTCCCTAAAAAATGCCTACCACGCAGGAAATGAAATAAGGTTCTTGGACTCAGCAGAAATGGGGTGAGGATAAAGAGACTGCTTTGAATTTGTGGGCTTTCCCGGACTGCTTTGGAGACATCTCATGCAAATCCAAACAGTATATGGGTCACAGAGAGTTTTTGACCAGTAATTTCTGAATATATTTTTAGTCTTCTAGTACCTTAGAGGTAGTAGGCCTATTTGGGAAAAATAAAACAACTTGAATAATTTAGATAGTTAGATACCTTCCTACCAATGAGGATCTTTTTCTTTTTCATAACAGTCTGCTATTCTTGGACCCATTTCCACAGCCTAAAATTTTATTAGACCAAACAACAAATCAAATAAAATTCAGTCATCTAGTGCTTCTACCGGCAACTTAAATATACATGATCTGTTGCTTCTGAGTATGGCTTTTTTGTGCCCCCCTCTCTCTCTCTATAAATTTAGTCCAGTTTTTAAACCAAGAAACAGCTTTCTAGAAACATGAATTGTATCATTGTATTTGACTAAACACTTAGTCTGTAACTGTTATTACTTTAGAAGCCTGTCAGATGCTATTTGGAAACTTTCTCTTTAGTCTTGGTTATAATAAAGCAAAAGTACCTAGAATTCTATGGGACATAGACTGTCAGGAAATGTTGAGTGTATCATTTGGTGGGAAAGGAGGCACTTTTACAAGAAGAGTTCAATATGCAAATAGAGAAGGATTTAAGAATATGCAAATAGAAAAAGATTTAAGAATGAGGAAGGATTTAAGAAGAATAGAGAAATCAAGATGTAAAGCAAATCATCTCATACTTACTTTAACATCCAGTCTTTATTCTGTTCTGAAAAATGGGGCTGTTACATTTCTGCCATGACAGAGAAGTTTCTGGGGGAAATCCCAAAGATGACCACAGCCTAAAAATGCACAGCTTAGAGGGGAGTTTCCAATGGACTTGGCTTTTGGCCAAGCCCCAGGTCATTCATTCAAAGTGCCCCCCACAGTATAACTAAATGCTTGTCCTGGCCTAGCATCAGCATTTATGCATAGATAATAGGAGTACTAAGAATCCTCAGGGGATAAATGAACTCTGAAGATGTGAGCTTTGGTCATATTTGAAAACTTCAGCTGGCCGGGTTCGGTGGCTCGGCCTGTAATCCCAGCACTTTGGAAGGCTGAGGTGAGAGGAATGCCTGAGCCCGCGGGTTCGAGACCCGCCTGGGCAACTTGGCAAGACCTCATCTTTACAATAAATCAAAAATTAGCCGGGCTGGTAGCGCGCGCCTGTAGTTCCAGCTACTTGGAAGGCTGAGGCGGAAGGATCGCCGGAGCCCAGCAGGTCGAGGCTGCAGTGGCCGGGAGCGGCCACTGTACTCCAGTCTGGGCGACAGAGTGAGACTCCAACTCAAAATAAATAAACAAACAAACAAACAAATACATAAATATGTATTAGTATTATAATAAAATATATTTTAACATGATATGCAAAAATTCAAAATTCCACTTGTATTCTGGAAAATAACCACAAGTAAATACTAACAATTAAATAATATACATAAATAATAATATAGAAGAACAGATATGTGACAGGCCTGAGTCACTAGAAGTGCCTAATACATATGGCTTTTAATAATGGAGCTATCTTTACTTTCAAAACTTAATGGTTATATTTTCTGAACTTAAAGAACAGTCATAAGATCCATCCTATGTCAAGTATAATATCTATGCAAAACGCTAGAAAAAAAGATGAACGGGTCTATGGTTCCACGAGCTTCCCATACAGTCTGACTGGAGCTACACGGTAGTCAAGGTTAGCCCTTCAGCAATATTGAATGTAAAGCAATGAATACAAAGTGAAGCCTGTTTCTCCCTCAAAGAACTAGCAGGTGGCACAGAAGGCACAGACAAAGATGACAATGCAATGTAATAAATACGAATAGGGATATTAGTAAATTTGTTGTAATACACATAAAGGGCAATTAATCCTGCCAAAGGGCACGATTAAGCAGATAGAAAGTCAAGGAGGCACGAGAATACAAATGTTCAGAAAGTCAATGGGCGAGTGGCTTGAGAGGCTAGTTGGTGGTCAAGGAGGCTGAGGTGGGAGAATCGCTCAAGCCCGGGGATTTGAGGTCAGCCTGGGCAACATAGTGAGACCTTATATCTTAAAAAAATTTTTTAATAAATAAATGAAGAGAAATAAAAAAATCATTACATGGAGGAGTTGTATGCCTCCTGGTAGGAGCTTAGCATAAGTGAGTTTATTTAATTCTCTCCACTGTAGAGTAGTATCCACACTGGTATCTGAGGGTCACCTACAAATTGAGCTCAGGAAGTAGAACCTGAAAAAAGTAGCCTGTTCAATATTTCACATAATTAGTAAGTGGCAGAAGTGGAAGCTCAAATCTGGTTTGTCTGGTGCAAAAGCCATGCCATTCCCACTGTTCCAGGCTGTCTTGATGGTACCTTGGAGGACTCTGACCCTTATTCTGATGGAAGTGAGAATGTAAAGGTTTTAAAAGGAAAACTGGTATGGTCAAGCCTGTATTTGAGAAAGATAACTTCTGAAAGCATTGTATGCAATGCTTTGAAACTGATCGGGAGACCAGTTAGAGAATTACTGTAAAAAACTAGGTAAGAAAAGATTAGAGTTTAGACTGGGATAACAATGACAGTTAGACATAGAGAAGAGGGATGACTGAATGAGTTTAGGACTTTGAATTAATAAGACTCAGTATCCTATCCCATTGATGAGAAAAAGGAACAATTTCCAGTTTGGATGACTGAGTAGATCGAAATGCTATTAATTAAACTAAGAGGGAGGAAAGGAAGAGGGTAGAGAGACAGGAGACCAGAAGAGATGAAGGCTTCTGAACAAGGGTTGCTTCTTTGAGTCTAGAAATCATGAGGAAATAAGACTCTAGAAGAGGAGAGTAGTATGGACTGGAAATGGAGGGCTAGGAGACAAACACCAGATGTTCACTGTAGCAGAAGTCATGAGGGTAGACAAGACAGCCCCCAAAAAACACTGGGAATAAGCTTGAGAAAAGAGCTGCACACAGTAAGGTCAAGAGGACCAGGACAGAGTAGTGTGCTGTGTCTCAGGAAAGCATGAAACAAGGGGAGGCTGAAAGCATTTCATGCGTCACTGAAAGATTAACTAGGAGGACTAGTGGCTTTAGAAGTCAGGTGGTTACTGGTGACCTTTGTAAGAGAAGTTTCAGCGGTTTAGAAGTCAGGTGGTTACTGGTGACCTTTGTAAGAGAAGTTTCAGCGGTGAGGTTAAAAACGAGAAAGAGAAATAAGTGAAGAACTATAGAGAGTGCAGATAAATCTGGCACTGATGGGAAAGAAAAAGATAACATGTATGTGAAAAACGCTTAAAGCTGTAAAGCACACTGATGAAAAGAGAGAACAGTTTCCTCTTCCTGAGTTTTTGATGCTTTGCTACCATCAATAAAAGATATGTTTACAAAATGAGGTTTACTTGTCGAAGTAAAGATTTATGTTCCAAGAAGTCTATGCTTGGGAAAGCGTCAAGATGTTACAAAGTCACACTACATACCATAACGTTTTGTAATCTGAAAAGGAAGAGAGATATATTGTCATTCAGGAGATGCCTGAATTAATAATATTCATATTGTCATTCAAAGGGGATACTGTAACTTTTTAATTTATTCAGGTTTGTAACTCTTGCTACAAACTGAGATTTAAACAAGTAAATGCCTTTCCTCTCTTAAGAGTAAATAAATTTTCCCACCAACTTCAATATTGAATCTATCTTTTAATACACCACTTAATAGGATTCCATAATGAAATAAGTGAATATAAAGATTCTACTGTCATTCGACTCTATGTGCAACAGGAAAAAGAAATATCATCGGACAAAGAGACTGTGGAAATAAGAATTAAAGTTATGTTACTATCTATTCCCAAAATTTATTCTAACACAAACATACATGACACACACACCTTCCATAACTCAGCAGGTCTTACAGAGAACCAAGAAGAACTAGCCCGATAATTTAGCAATGCTGTTCCTTTTCTGAATCAACATGGAATCAGTTCTAACAACTACAGAATTTTCCACAGTAGCAGAATAGTCAACTTAAACTTCTCAGTCTAATTACAATTACCACCCGTGGAATGCAACCAAAACTACACAATAATTATAACACAGAACTTTATCTGTCTCCATTCAAATATTACAACAGCTGAAGGTCAACATTCATGGATATTCATACCAACTATAATTCAGTAAATCCCACAAAGAGCAGCTATATTGTACATTTTAACAATGAAAGCATGAAAGCTATTAGAACACTAATTATATTTTTAAAACAGGTATCCAAAGTGAATTTGAATCAAGATACATGCAATAGCCTAACAGTGCTCAAAAATACATATTCAAAATTAAAACAAGACTGAAGTTAGTATGCACAGATTTCTAAATATCCATTATCTTATTTCATACTATCTCATCTCTCAAATATAATCTCAGATACTTAATTCAGAGATGCTTTGAGGTCATTCATATGTGCTAACATCTCTGCTCCTATTACTAGCTAGTTCATATACAAACACACGGCTTTTTTTTTTTTTAAGAAAAGCAACACAATATGAAAGCATATTGTGAGGCTGAGTGAGGTCGGTCATTTTAGATTGTCTACAGTTAACACCTATACACTGACTTTGTTTTATGTTTGGTGAAAGTAGATCAAAATATCAGCTAAAAAAAAAAAATCACTCTTCAGAAGCTTAACTTCAGACAAATTTATTTTGTTTCCTAATCGAATTAAATTTTGTACTTTTGGTTTAATTAGTTCATAAAATTAGAAAGACAAATTTCAATATAAAACACACAAATGAATTCTATCTTCAGGACCAGATTAGGAAATTCACTTTAAATTCTCTAAAGCATGGAATTTCAAAGCTAAAAGAAAAAAATTAACGTAAAACTGATTCTGTTTCAAGAACATAATGAAAATGCAGGCATACAGTAAATTTTTTACATATAAAATCAACTTTACTCTATTTAAAAGTTTAAATTATTCTTTTACTGATTTTCATCTATAACTAACACATTAAATTAGATTTAAGTGGTTCTAAGTTAAGTCCATTTTTAAGAGCTACTTACAATCCAGAAGGCAAATTACTGGCTGCAGTGATACCAAATGAATACTGCACAGCTTCAACGAGGATCAAGTCAAACAAGGCTGACAAAACCCAGGAACCCAGCAGAAAGGACTGAAAAATTAAAAAAGAAATAATAGAGAAGAGTCTCCCAAAAATAAACTAATATTAATTCAGTTAGAATCAGATGTGTGCGTGTGTGTGTATGTGTGTGTGTGCACGTGTGCGTGTGTGTATGTGTGTGTGCATATATTTGAGAAGCTGTTTGTTTTTATTAAAACAGGCTTTTCTAAATTGAGAAGTAAAACCATGTGGTTCAAATGCGTTAATTTCCATTATTTCTAAGTATGATGAATAAATGATATTTAAAGCAAAATACCTTTTTAACAAGTAATGCAAAAACCAGTAAGCAAAACAAGTGATTATAATTTTACTAAAGTCAAAGTCCTAATTAAAATTTTTATGACCTCTTCATACCCAATACTATTATCATTATCACTATTATTATGCTAGTGTCTTAAATTGTAAAATATGATTTGGTTAATGTCCATGTCTACAGGATCATGTAATTAAAAAGATAATCATAAATAATAACACCAAGTTTAACAGAATAAAACCTATTTAACAAAATTTTTTCTATAACCTTAGTAAAGGCAAAATACATAAAAACTTACTGCAAATTTTCTGCTTCCATATCTTCTTTCAAATATCCTAAAATTATAAATAAGCAGACTGCTGCAGAAAGTATCTTTCACATCAAGGCAAATTATTCTTCCACATATCAACCTCCAAACCTAGATGGAGATTTTAAAAAGCACAAAAAATAAGAGTAAGATATGTTCCAGTCTCTTCCTTAGCAAATATATGTTGACTTTACACTGCCTTTTTATATACTCTAATTTAAGCAAAATCATAATGCATACACAAAAGGAAAACTCAATATGTGCTTTCTCTAAAAAATGAGCTCAACTGTCTCATACTAAAAATTCCTTTCAACAATAGCACAAAGAGTACTTGAAATTTTTTTGCTTATTATAAAAAAACTCACACGAAGATAACAGAAAACTGCCCATAAAAAAAAATGTTAGGACTGTGTTTAGTAAGATTTAAAAATTACACATGTAAACTAGAATAAAAGGTTAACAAATGTTCATTTTTATGCTACTGAATAAAAGTTGTAACTGGGGCCGGGTGTGGTGGCTCAAGCCTGTAACCCCAGCACTTTGAGAGGTCAAGGTAAGGGGATTACCTGAGTCCACAGGTTCGAGATAAGCCTGGGCAACCTGGTGAGACCTCATCTCTATAATAAATCAAAAAAATTAGCTGGACGTGGTAGCGCACATCTGTAGTTCCAGCTACTTGGAAGGCTGAGGCGGAAGGATTGCCTGAGCCCAGTGGGTCAGCATGGGGTGGCCGTGAGCGTGTCACTGCACTCCAGCCTGGGCAACAGAGTGAGACTCCAACTCAAAAACAATAAAAAAATTTTTTTAAAGTTGTAACTGAAAAACAATTTAGGTGTAAACCTAAAAATATACATTTCTGAGCTTGATTTTAAATGGTCAACCTGCTTCAAAGCAAGTATGTACAAGGTAATTTATTTTAACTGTTGCTAAACATGACTAGGTTTGAAATATTAGTTTATTTAAATCATTATTTCACCCATTTTCTGACTGGGAAAACATATAACCGAAAAAGAGAAAAGAGCTACTCAAAGGCCTATTTTGAGTCTTCTTAAACATTTTTCAGATTTTTAAAGATAATCCCAATGACATTTGCAAAACAATCTTATCGTGTTCCCCTTCACAATTACCTTATGAGATAGGGTAAACAAACATTAATTCTATCTTTTCTTTGTATTTTTATTGTGGTAAAATACACATAAGATAAAATTTATTATTTTAACTATTAAGTGTACAATTCAGTGATATTAAGAATACTCATGGCCGAGCACGGTGGCTCAAGCCTATAATCCCAGCACTTTGGGAAGTTCAAGGAGAGGACTGCCTGAGCTCACAGGTTCGAGAATGTCCTGGGCAACTTGGCAAGACCTCATCTCTACAATAAATCAAAAAAGTAGCCAGGAGTGGTAGTATGTGCCTCTGGCTCCGGCTACTTGGAAGGCTGAGGCAGAAGGATCGCTAGAGCCCAGCAGGTTTATGCGGGGGTGGCCATGAGTGTGCCACTGTACTCTAGCTTGGATGATGGAGTGAGACTCCAACTCAAAAAAAAAAAAAAGAATACTCACAATGTTGTACTATCACCAACACTATTCATTTCCATCATCCTAGGCAGAAACTCTGTATCTGTTAAACACTATCTCTCTATTAGCTCTTTCTCTTAGCCCCTGGTAAATACTATTATTCTACTTTATGCCTCCATAAATTTTCTTATACCTAATATATTAAATAAGTGGAATTATACAATACTTATCCTTTTTTTAGCCAGACACAATGGCCCATGCCTGTAATCCCAGCACTTTGGGAGGTGGAGGCAAGAGGATCACCTAAGCCCAGAGTTCAAGACCAGGCCTGGGCAACTTGTTGAGATCTCATCTTCATAATAAATCAAAAAATTAGGCGGGCATGGTGGCACACCTGGTAGCCTGTAGTTCCAGCTACCTGGAAGGCTGAGGCAGAAGTATCGCCTGAGTCCAGCAGGTCAAGGCTGCTGTAGCTGTGAATATGCCACTACCTTCCAGCCTGGGCAACAGAGTAAGACTCTGACTCCAAAAAAAAAAATTACCCTTTTGAGTATGGCTTGTTTCATTTTGCATAGTGTTATCAAGGTTGTATGTATCAATCTCACTCTCTTTTATGGTTGAATAACATTCCACAGTATACATAGACCACATTTCATTTATCCATTTATCTATTCAGAGACATTTGGGTTTCTACCTTTTGGCTATTGTGAATAATTCTGTGGGAAACACTGGTAATATTAACCCTATCTTAAGATCAGGGAAAAGAGATGCAGATAAGTATTTTGTTTATCTAAAGTCATACAACCTGTGCTCTTGCCAATAGAAATAAAAAGAATGCAAATGAAAACACTGACTGTACCAACTGTCAAAACAATGCACATTTGTCTCTACTCCAAGCAAGACACCAAGCAGTCTTTATCATGAGTATACTCTAAAACAATGAGGGCCACTGGTCTTCAGGAATGGCCACCAGAGCCATTTCACCTGCCAACCTAGCTGACCTGGGAGGCTGCCTGCAAGCCTGTGTTGAGGTATAGCAGGGTTCCAGGAGAAACAGCACCATGGTCAGTTAGCAATGACAGTCATGGGCACACAGGTATCCCACAGGTGGCATCTCCAACCAAATCCCTTTTCTCTCTCAGAAATTCCCTGACTTTGTACCGGAGTCACAATGAAACTTCAGGCTGTAAATACCACCATCAACATGATAAAGGAGACCGTATACACGAGAGCACCCAGGGAAATCCAGTCCTTTAAAAATATGACAACTGCCACCTCCATAGAACAGCAGAATCAGAAACCATGAGGGATAGCCCAAGTTCTGTATCCCCATATTTATTATTATTTGAAAATACTCTACTCAGGGCCAAGCCCTGAGAGCCACTAGGAAAATCTGGGAATTAAGGAAATTAAGACCTTATCATTACTAAAATGTAAAAAATTGTATTTATAGAACCTCTGTTTTTTGTTTTTGCTTCTTCAATTAATGGCAAACAGAACTAGTAGCTACAGTTATATATAATTTATGTATAGTAACTATACACTCCAGGACACAAAAACTTGGGATGGTGAAGTAAGAATAAACGACTGTATATTATTATAAAGGTGAATGTTCCTTAAAGGTCGAGCACTTACTTGCATTCAACAACGCACTGCCTCTGCATTCCAACCTGACAAAAACTGAACTTATGGCCTTAACTGCCAAAATGTGGAGATTCAGAACCTATGAGAAAGCCCTTCATCAACTTCCCTTCCTGGACTCACCTAATCAAAGCTTGCACTGGTCTCAAAAACATACTTCCTATACCATACCCCTGGGGGTCTGAGGTTCATAGCTCTTCCTGAAGTAAAATGCCCTGATCTCTCTTTATTGCTAATTAAATCATCCCTTTGTGCAGACACAACTGAAAACTCACATCCCTAGGGCTCTCCAGAGCTACCTTCCCATTACTGGTCCCTGCTTCCTTTATATTTCCTGAGGATGTAATGTACACAACATCCTACAGTACCGTGTTCTCACATATGTGTGTGTTTAGATTTCCCAAGACAGAACTAAAACTCCTGGTCATGCAGCAGATCCTACAAACACACACCGGGAGCCTCTGAGGAGGTTCTAACAGAAAGGAGTGACCACTCACATTCCTGGACAGAAGAGCGATCCTCTTCCACCCAGACAGGTCACCACCTTTAAAGCATAGATATCCACAGAGTGGACTCAACCAGACAAACCAAGTTAACTCCAGAAATTAGAAAGACCCCAACCCAGGGCCAGAGGGCCCTCACATTCCCTTACAGCCATGGTTCTCGAGGCTGGCCATGTAGTAGAATCCCCTGGAGATTGTTTTTAAAAGTATGTCAATGTCCAGGGCCCACCACCAGACTCTTTGACTCAGTTGGTCTAGGGTGAGATCTTGAGTTTATTTGCCTCTAGGTCTATATCTATACTTACTTATAGATATAGGTACAGATTTCTAAAGCTTTTCCAGGTGATTCTAAAGAGCAACCAGAATTGAGAACAACTGCATCATAGCAACTGAAATAATAAAGAAGCTATACTGAAGTCTGACAGAAAGTAGAAATATGGATACGTAGTTGAAAGGCCTTCATAGGGACTCAGTGAAACCAATCTGAGCAATGGTATTGATTATATCACCATAAAGAAAAAATGTCAGTATTCAAGAAATGGATTAGTATGCTTAAGATGGGCTAATCAAGCGTTTAGCAGAAAAATAGTAGCTGGTCATACAACAGAATTGACACTAACACAGCAATTCACAGACAAGAACCAGCACAAGCATTTTCAACAAGATCAGTCCAGAAACCTTTAAAGTTACAGAGTTCTGCTCATTCGCATAACAAAAATGCAAGAGAAATTTCCTACTTGGTTTAACCACCACTATAAATGTAATCATAAATCCAGAATCTGTTACAGTTGAAAGAGCTTAGATCCTCTACAAAATATCCAAAGTGAGACAATGTCTTAGCAAAGCTAAGTATACATACTTAGCATAAAAAATATTTAATATTGTTTTAACTCCCCTGAAGTTATAAATTGCATCACCATGAATAAAAACTGAAACTGAAAACAGAAGTGTCTGATAAGGAAATACTGCAATTACTTCATTATCATTTGCTTTGCCGAAAAACCAATAAATACAACTAGAAATTTTATTTATTAATGGAACATTAATAATAAATAGTATTTATTAATGGAACATTAATAATAAATAGTATCTTATAAACTTAGGGGCTTTGAAAAACTAACAGCAGGAGAAAAAGGCAAATCTGGAAAGAATAAACTGCCTTCTTTTCCCCTAGAAATCAATGAAACAGAGCTCACCTGGAAGTCGTTCTTGACTGCTTGGAGGTCATACACAAAGAACTTCTGGCAGTGAGGCAGGAGAAGGGCCAGCAAAAGGGACAGGGCACTGGGGACCAGCAAAAGACTCTTCGACAGAGGTGCCTTGTCTGGAAGGAAAAAGGAAGCCACTTTTAGAATGACTGTTTCTAAGATTGAAAAACCCACATGGGTGAAAAGCAAGAGAGTTCCCTTCTTTTCCATCGGAATGAAGACAAAGCCCAGAAACTCTGAAATTTAGTTCTAACTAACATATTTTCAAAAAACCCACCTGCAGAAGTAAGTGATCTAAGGACACTGGAAAACAAGTGGAATTCGCTGGCTGGGGCTTCATTGCTTTTCCTCTCTTAATATCATTATTTTCTCCCTTTTATTACATAAACTTTACACTTAAAGAAAAGGGTGGTTTTAACTTCCATTTATGACCCTTGAGCAGATTAAGACTTACACTGGGGCTTACATAATGGTAATTTTGATAATTCTATCACTACTTTTCTGTTAGCTAACATTCTGTGTATGCTTTCTTTTTGTTGGGGTCTCACTCTACACTTGTGGATTTTTACTTATTAAATATGCTACACTCAGTTGAATTCTTTTTTTTTTTTTAAATGTTCGAACTCTCCCAATGAAAGCCCTTAACCTGCTCCTGTGACCCTCCACCCCTGCCCTATCTACCCTTTGGTCTTAGAGTACTTCCTTGCCTTTAGGTTCACCTGTGCTCTCCCTCCCCAGACCTAGAATTTCTCCAAGGAGCCCTATTAGGGAATGTTAGGAAGGGTCTTTAGATGAGCTCAGTGTAATTTTGAGTGTCACTGCTTCTAGTTCTTTTGATAGAGCTAGAAAAAACATTTTTGAAATCATGACTCATAATGATTATTTTCAATTCAAATTTAATAATTTAATACTACTGAAGCTTTTCTTTTATTTTTTCTTTTTTTTTGAATTGGAGTCTCACTCCATTGCCCAGGCTGGAGTGCAGTGGCACATTCACAGCCACCCCAGTATTGGCCTGCTGAGCTCTGGTGATCCTTCCATCTCAGCCTTCCAAATAGCCGAAACTATAGGCATGTACCACCACATCAGTTAATTTTTTGATATATTGTGGAGACAAGTTGCCCAGGCTGGTCTCGAACCTCTAGGCTCAGGGAATCTTCTCACCTCGGCCTCCCAAAGTGCTGGGATTACAAGCTTGAGTCACTGCACCCGGCCCTACTGAAGCTTTTCTTAAGCTCTTTGTACTTTTGTCCTTTCTCTCTTATATATTAATATTTACCTGTTTGCGTTATTCTAGATTATATATAAAATAATTTTAACATTACAATCAATAAACTGACTGCTTATTCAGCCTGCTGGAGAAAGTTTAAGATATCTCTGAAGGTGGATTTTTTTGGTCCTTAGAATACATATATATCCAATAAGAATGGACAATGGTCTTATGTTCAAAAGCTACTTGAAATAATTCTTTCCTCTATATGGCTATGATACACAGATCTGTTTATTTCTGTTTTCTTTTTTCCATTTTTAAATTTAATTTTTAAATGTGTAAAATATTTACATTGTTCAAAAACCAAAATTATGAAGAACTACACTTTCACTTCCATTCCTTGTCCCCTCTATCCCCTTCCCCCACCCCACTCCCACAGATAGACATTTTATTCGTTTCTAGTTTATCTGACTTTAATTTTGAAAAAAGGAACACAAATGTTAACATATATAAATACACATTTAGATACAGTACAAAAATACATATATGGACAGCTCCTCATTTCCACACAGTTTCCATGCATGCAGACTTCAGTTACCACAACTTAGTATTTTAAATGAACAATTGAATAAACAAACTTCGCTGCTAGTTCTTCAATATATAAATCACTATGTCAAAAAATATGTGCATTATGATCAGTGACCAATCATGCACTACTTTCAAAGTTGGTCAGGGACTGGTCACTGGGCAGTTGGGCACTGGGTACTATTCAATTCATGCACAGACAGCAAAGCATGTAGTTGTGTTGTCTTCTTGTCTCCCAGTGGCAAATCTACATGACATTTTACAGAAACAGAATATCAAAAGAGGAATTAGTCAATTGAGATGAAAGTGCAGCAAAGAAACAAAAAAAAGTAAGAATACTGGAAGTGAAATCTGAATCAAATGTAATGGAGTTACGGAGAAAGAGTGAATCACAGGAATGTTGACACTGCTACCGTTCAAGAGACTCTAGATGTGCAGCCAGAGAAACTCTGTGAAGGCAAACTTATCCACAGAATGAGGAAAGTGGTTGTAGTAGGCGGAATACTGGCCCTCACCAAAGATGTCCACGTCCTAATCCCCTGATTAGGGGGGAGTTACGGTTACAGATGGAATGGAGGTTGCTAATCAGATGTCCTTGAGAAGGGAAGATGATTCAGAATAAGCAGATGTGATCACAAAGGTCCTTTTACAAATCACAAAGGTCCTTTCAAATGAAAATGGAGACAGCAGAGTGAGTTTCAGAGCAATACCATATAAGAAAGAGTCCACAGGTCATCCTTGACTTTGAAGATGGAATTGGGCTATGAGTCAAGAAATGCAAGCAGTCTAAAAAGTGCAAAAAGGCAAGGACACAGATCCCTCTCAGAGACTTCAGAGGAAACAGCCCCACCGACACCCTGATTTATTCCATTTTGAGATACACTATGAACTTCTGGTTTCCAGAACTGGAAGATAATAAACCTGTGTTGTTTTAAACCATCAAAGTTTGTGATAATTTGTAATAGCAGCAACAGGAGAATAAAACAGTGATTGTGATGTCCCAGAGGAAGTGATACTGACAAAAATCTACATATTAAGGAAATTCTCAGATATTTCATGACACGGAAAGCAGAAAGCATGAAACACCGGAAACGCTGCTAAACAGAAAAATGTATGACAATTCATAAGGTATAAAAAAGATACTCTTAGCCGGGCTCGGTGGCTCAGCCTGTAATCTCGCGCTTTGGGAGGCTGAGGTGAGTGGATTGCCTGAGCCCGCTGGTTCGAGACCCGCCTGGGCAACTTGGTGAGACCTCATCTCTACAATAAAAATAAAAATAAAAAAATTAGCCGGGCGTGGTAGCGTGCGCCTGTAGTTCCAGCTACTTGGAAGGCTAAGGCAGAAGGATCGCTGAAGCTCAGCAGGTCGAGGCTGCAGTGGCCACGAACGGCCACTGCACTCCAGTCTGGGTGACAGAGTGAGACTCCAACTCAAAAAATAAATAAATAAATAAAAATAAAAAAGATATTCCTCCTCATACCACAAGTTATAGCACAAGAAGAAAAACACTGTTCAAACTACTCTTGATAAGTTTTTTACAAAGAAATAAAACACTTAAATTCTCAATGTCTCTAACGTTTTTAACAAATTACAGTGTGCTAAATGTTTTACTGTTTTTTATTTCCCTATACGTTTATAAAAGAATTGTTAGAGTTTAAATAACAAAATATGATTCAGTAAAGATTTCTGAAGGTCACAGAACAACCCGAATTTTCCCCACTGATTACTAAAACAGCTTTACCTGGCTTCAGTCCACACAGTCATTTTTATGGTTCTGAAATACCTTGCAAAGCAAAGACTGCCTGTTTGTATGTGTGCGTGTACTATTTCTTTTCTAAAACTATGCTTCAATGTTGTCACTTTTTTTGTGACCTCCAAGCTCAAATGACCCTGACCCTGGTTCTCCAGGCCTCCACATTCTGGGCCTCCAGCCTCTCCAGCATGAGCTCCCATTACTCCGTCCTCAGGAACTTCTGCAACCAAACTGCACAGCTCATTACCTCCTGAACACGTTGGATTCTGTTTCAGTGATTTTGGAAAAAATGTTCCAGACTCAAAATCCCAAATATCATCAAAGCCTTCCTTAATAGCACAGATACCCCCTTATCTAAGTCTCATAGAGCCTTCAAATGACAGCTCAGTTTCCACGTCCTTGCATCAGCCCGAGTGAACCATATCAGCCTCCCAGACGTTTCCCCACTCTGCACCATGGCATACACTACTATAAGCAGTCTGGGTTCTCCACAGTTTTGCCTTCCTAGCTGCCTTAAAGATTTCTGAGGGGAGGCCACATGCCTTACTGTTCTCTACATCCGCCATAAAGCCTCACACAGAGCCTTGCACAGATGAAATGTTCAGATCAACAGGCAAGACCACAGAAAAGTACCACTGAGGGGGCATTTTCAGATTCTGGGAGGTGCACTTTCAATGTTGTACTCATAAAAAATTCCCTGGGGGCGATTTTACCAGTTACAGTTGACACTGTGGTTATTGTAGTTGTTTGGGCATCTAAAAATAGCCTAACTATTTCCTCTCTGGTAAGGTCCTGCAAGCATCTAAACAGGAGTTGTCAGGAAGGCGGCTGCACCCTCTCTTCAGGACCAAAATGCAGACAAGGCTCCACGGAAACTAAGACCTAACGGAGCTTCCCATTGCCTCCAAAGCAGGGGAGAGAACCATAGTTATGAGCTCACCCAACCCTAAATTCCACCTGAAGCAAGCTAAGCCTCGGTCTTCCTCACCTGTAAGATGGGGCTGAGAACCCACCTCAAAAGTGTTATGAAAGAAAATGAAACGAAGTCTGAATGAATATAGGAAGACTGCTCCTCCCCAGCACCATCACCACACCCCAGGAGAGGGGCTTCCAGCGTCGAAGGCGAGCTCCTTCATTATTCTGACAGGGCCGAACATGGAGCAGGGGTGAGGAGGGCACACCTCGAAGGGGCCGCTCAGACCAGGTGTGCCTTTCCACCTGTCCTTGTGATACAGGGCCCGTCACTTCCGCCTCTTCCTTGACAGCTCTCGAGCAACTCTACACACTGGCAAGGCACACGGCTGATTCTGCGGGAGTTCCTGGTCTCAAACCTCACACTGACAGTCACTGGCCAGCAAGTCCACTGCTCTTCTCAAGGAAGTCTGCTCTCGCTCATCTCACACCTTTCCTCCTCTCTCCTCAATCCTCCCCACCTCAGCTCCCAACTTGGTTTACGTGGCACCGAAGGAATAAACAAACATTTTGCATTAGTACTCTCATTCTATAAAAATTCATAACACCTAATATATGAGGAGGGGGCCAAAAACCCTGGAATTTATTTATAAAAAGTTGTGTTTTTATTCTTACACGCTTCAACTTCAGTCACTTTCAAAGTACTCTGGGTTTGATGCAATACACCTTTTGAGACGCTTTTCCGTTGCTCAAAATGGTTTTTGAATTAGTCAGTTTTGATGCCTTTTAGTGCTTCTGCTGTTTTCTGTTTCACCTCTTCCACATTGACAAAACGTTTCTCTTTGAGGACTTTTTCATCCGGGGAAACAATAAAAAGTCATTTGGGACGAGATCAGGTGAATAGGGAGGGTGGGGCATAAGGGTCATGCTGTTTTTAGTCAAAAACTGCTGAACACTCAGCGCGGTGTGGGCAGGTGCACGTGTAAATCACTCATCATGAAACAGGCAAATGAGTTGAAAGAACCTTAAAAAAAATTCAGTGAAGCTGAATGCAGCCTCTCACAACAACGCTAGCAGGTACGCTGATGCCGATGGGTTCCTAGAACACTTACCTGGGGGGAAAGCCTGTACGACAAGGGGCCCGCCCTCTAAACACTAATCCTGTTTTTTTCTGAATCCACTTGTATAGCATGCATTTTTCTAGGCCCTGGGATACAGCAGGGAGGCACAAAGTCCCCACCCTTGTGGTGTTTCTAGTCTAGACCAAAACAAGGCAGCTATACATTATATCAGATGGAAATAAATGCTACCGAAAAATGAAGCAGAGTAAATCAGGCAGTGGCTGTGTTGTCCTCCATGTATTTCCCACCTCTGCCCAGACACATGGTAGGACCTAAGTTAGGTATGGCAACGTGACTTGCTTTGGCCAAGTAAGTGAAAAATGTCACTTCCAGGCAGATTCTTTCAAAACCAATGAATTATTCTTGCCCTTTTCATATGCCAATGGGCAAGATGGCAACTACCCTGTTAGCCAGACTCAGGAGCTGAAGACAAGGTGGAGTAAACCCCCTCCCAGATAGCTTGCAACGAAAATAAGACACAAACCTTGTTGTTTTAGGCTCCTGATATTGTGGGGCTGTTTGCTACTGCAGCATAACTTAGCCCACCCTGATAATAGAGTAAGCCAGAGTGCTTGTGGGGATGAAAGGGTGCCATCTTGCATAGTGTGGCTAGGGAAGTTCTTCTGATAAGGTGAGATTTGAGCAGAGACCTGAGGAAGTAGGCCTTGAAGACATCTGGGGGAAGAGTGTTCCTTGCAGAGGAAAAAGTAAATACAAATGCCTTGCGAAAGGAACATGCTCAATACAATTAAGAAACAGTAAGGCTGCCAACAAGCTAAAAGCAGACCGAGCACAAGGCAGACAGGGAGGATCTAAGGTCACAGAAATGGCAGGGGGCAGGAACAGTGTAGGGCCCTGAGGCCCTTGACCCTTCCTTGAGTTTGACAGAATGCTTTGGGGAGGTTTCAGTCGAGAAATAACATGATTGAACATGTTTTCAAATGATCACTTTGGTTGCTAAAATGAGAAGAAATTACAGGAAGGCAAGAGTAGAAGAGGGGAGACCAGTTAGGAGAGGATGATGCTTGAACCAGGGAGGGTCATGCAGAGATGAAGAGGGAGGTCGGAACTGGGAGGTGTTTCGAAGGTACAGCAGGCAGGATCTGCCAACTAGCTGGTAAAAAGTATGAGCAAATGGAGACGTCCAGAACAACACCAAGTTTTGTTCTGAGCAACTGGAAGACTGTGGCCAGTTCTGAGGTGGCCCTGCAGAAGTACTCAGATGCTGTCTTCACTGCCTGAAAGATCTGGGCCCATCTTACAAAATGCTCCCAGGCTCCACCTGCCAGGGTTCTTTCTCTACACCAGAGCCACTCACAGTAACCAGTGCACAAACTGTTTCCAGCACATAATGAGGTAAGAGTTTGTGCCAAGTGTGAATCAACAAACTGCCTCCTTCAGGGATGAAGTCCTGCTATGAAAAATACCATCTCAACTAAGCATGTGCTCTGCTCAAATGTCACCTTATGTTTGTCCTGATTTATTTTTTCATTACCCTTAATAACAGACTTAATAAAGTGATTCATCAACTCTATGATTCAGATTGTACAATACTCCATTATTTGCAGTGCCACTATAAAAGAAACACTGCCAAACATAATTTTAAGATGTCATTAATTGTAAGGCACACTCCAATTTTAGACATTAAAATGTGGAAAAATGCATTTCTGAATCAAGGAAATCCATTTCTTTGTTTATTGTCCATCCTCCCCACCTTCAGGTTCCACTAGCATACAAGCAACTTGAGGGCAGCAACTTGTGTCTAGGTGTTCATTGCTATAGTATCCCTTGTGCCTATAGTAGGACTTGGCCCATCAGGGCAGTCGAGAAGGTTTTCTTAATGAAAGGTGACTGATGTATAAGAGGTACTCAAATATTTAACTAATGAGAGCAACCCAAGAGTCCACTGGCAGATGAATGGATAAACGGGTAAACAAGATGGTATATGCATACAATAGAGTTTAATTCAGCCGAAAATGGAATTCTGACCCATGCAACCACATGGACAAACCTTGAGGACATTACGCTAAGCGAAATAAGCCAGTCACAAAAAGAGAAATACTGCTTGATTCCACTTATATGCAGTACCTAGAGTAGTAAAATTTGCAGAAACAAAATGTAGAATAGTGGTTACCAGAGGCAAACGGGGAGGAAGGAACGGGAAATTGTTTAACAAGTAGGTACAGAGTTTCAGTACAAGAAGAAAACAGTTCTAGAGATCGGCTGCACAACAGTATGAATGTACTCAATACTACTGAACTATACAGTTAAAAATAGTTAAGATTGTAAGTTTTATGTTATGTATTACCACAATTAAAAATTAAAACTAAAATTAAGGCTAGGCACAGTGGTTCACGCCTGTAATCCCAGCACATTGGGAGGCGGAGGCAGGAGGATTCCCTAAGCCCAGGGGTTCGAAACCAGCCTAGGCAACCTGGCAAGACCTCGTCTCTACAACAAATCAAAAAATTAGCTGGGTGTGGTGGAGCATGCTAATAGTTCCAGCCACTTGGAAGGTTGAGGTGGAAGGATGGCCTGAGCCTAGCAGATCCATGCTGTGGTAGCTGTGAGCATGACACTGCACTCCAGCCTGGGCAACAGAGTGAGACTCTACTCAAAAATAAATAAACAAATCTAAAAATAAATATTTACTTAATAGTGATATTTATAGAACATCTGAATTATATCCAAGACTAAACAAACCCCTAAAAATAAAGATCCGATAACTTAAATCTGATAACTCTGCCGCTAAGTCCTCTTCTTAACATGAACAAAAATCTACGTGAAAAGCAACAAGATAATATACAAATATCTAAAAAGTCCCACATCACAAGAAAAATTTACAGCCGTATTACAGACCGCAAGATTTACTGAACAACTGTATATTTCACTATATAAAGAAATTTTACCTCAAAAAAAAAGAATGTTAAATGATCATCAAATTCTAGTTAGTAACATACACACTTAGGTATTGAGGGAAAATGTTACTATAATTTACTTTGAAATACATTAAAAAAACAAGATGGCACTGATCAAATAAATAGAGAGAGAGATATTTGATAAAGCAAATACAGCAAAATGTTAATGGTAATAGACTCTAGGTGGTAGGTATATGTAACCACTATAACACTCTTTCAACTTTTTGGCATGTTTGAAATTTTTCAAAATTAAACATGGGGGCACAGTGAATCACAGAATTTGAAAGCTGA
Source organism: Tarsius wallacei (assembly GCA_963574415.1). NCBI lineage: Eukaryota > Metazoa > Chordata > Mammalia > Primates > Tarsiidae > Tarsius > Tarsius wallacei. The sequence continues at coordinate 21,590 of CAUYQG010105626.1, forward strand.
GAAAGGACTTCAAAATATGTAAAGCAAAAACTGATAGCACTGAAATGAGAAATAGATAAATCTACATATGTAGTTGGAAATATCAGCACTCTTCTCACAGTAACGAATAATACAAGTAAACAGAAAATCACCATCACAGACCAAATGTATCCCACTAAAGTGTGTATGCTGAAGCTCTATGCAACTACACTTGGAGATAGGACTGTCTGGAATAAAAATAAAGCACAACCAAGTAAATTACCTTTAAAGAGGTAATTAAGGTTAAATGAGGCCGCACTCAGTGGCTCAGCCTGTAATCCTGCGCTTTGGGAGGCCAAGGTGAGTGAATTGCCTGAGCCCGCGGGTTCGAGACCCGCCTGGGCAACTTGGCAAGACCTCATCTCTACAATAAATCAAAAAATTAGCCGGGCGTGGTAGTGCACGCCTGTAGTTCCAGTTACTTGGAAGGCTGAGGTGGAAGGATCGCCGGAGCCCAGCAGGTCGAGGCTGCGGTGGCCAGAAGCGACCACTGCACTCCAGTCTGGGCGACAGAGTGAGACTCCAACTCAAAAAAAAAAAAAAAATCTAAAAAAATTAGCTGGGCATGATGGTGCATGCCTTTAGTCCCAGCTACTCAAGAGGCTGAGGCAGAAGAATCTCCTAAGCCTAGGAGGACAAGGCAGCAGTGAGCTGTGATCATGCTATTGGATACTACCCTGGGCAACAGAGTGAGACCCTGATTCAAAAATAATAATGATGATGATGATAATAAAATTTTAAAAGTTAAAAAAAAACTAGAAAAAGAGGAAATTAAACCCTAACTAAGCAAGCCGGTGAGAAGAAATAATTAAGAGTAGAAATCAAAGAAACAGAAAAACCAAACTATAACAGAGACAAATCAATGAAACTAAAAGCTGGTTCTTTGAGATCAATAAAATGGATACAATTCTAGCATGACTGGTCAGGAAAAAAGAAGACACAATTTCCAATATCAGGAACGAAGAGGGGGGCATAACTACAGATCACAGAAACATTAAAAGAATAAGGGGCTGCACAACAATGCGAATGTACTTAATGAGACTAAAACTGTACACTTACAAATAGTTAAAAGGTAAATTTTGTTATTTATTATTTATATATTTATATTTATATATTACTTACATTTGTTATTTATAATTAAAATTTCTTATCACAAATTTTTAAAAATATAAAAAGGAAATATTATGCCCATAAATCTAACAATTTAGATGAAACAGACAAACTCCAAACAGACACAGCCTACCAAAGCTCATTCAAGAAGAAATGGATCACTTAAATGATCCTATAGAGATTACAAAATTGAATTTATCGTTAAAAGTCTTCCAACAACAAAAACTCCAAGCCCAATGGCTTAACTGGAGAATTCTACCAAGCATTTAAGAAAGAACACCAACCCATATAAACTCTTTCACAACGTAGAAAAGGAGGGACTGCTTCCCAATTCATGTTATGAAGCAAACATTACACTGATACCAAAAGCAGACAGATATTACAAGGAAAAAAAAAAAAAAGACCAATATCCCTTTGGTCTGTAAATGCAAAATTCTCAACAAAAGAAATCAGCAAATCAAATCAAGCAATACATAAAAAGAACACTGTATCACAACCAAATGAAGTTTTTCCTGGGAATACAAAGCAAATCAATCAATGTACTTTATTGTGTCAATACAGCAAAGATAAATATACTAAGTAATTATCTGCTTATCCTATGACAGCAATTTTTGTCAGTTCATGAAGATGAGGCCACTTACTGCTATCCCCTTGATCTAACCTAGACTGCTAATATTACTACTAACCACTAACTACTAACACCAACCAACATTTAATGAGCACTCAGGAAGTGGAGACTTCAGCACTCACTCTATGTTACTTTTGTGCTTCGCCCACCACATGGGAAGAGGCCCATGCTTCTGCTGCTCCCTCTTCCCAAAGGCTCTTCCTGTATCAGCTTATTTTCATCATTCAATCCTCATTTCAAACAGCATCCCCTCAGAGTGGCCCTCCCTCGTGACTTTTTGCTTTTGAGGACATCACCCTGCTTTATTTATTGCATAGCATTTTTCACTACTTGAAATTTTCCTTTGTCCACATCTTTGTCTCCTTCCTCAGAGTGCAAACTCTGTGAAGCAGGGTCCTAGTTTGTCTTGGTCACTGCTGTATCCCCATACCCAAAACACCACTTGGCACGCAGCAGCCTTTCCATAAGGATGTGGTGAATGAATAAATTATATAATTTAATCCCCAAAATAACCCTATGAAGTAGCCACCGCCCTCTTCAAATTTATACGTGTGAGAAAAGTGTGTCTCAGAGAGTACCTCACCTGTCCATCTTAGCCTGAGTTCCCCTGAAAGTAAAGGGCAAGACAAAGGCTATTTATAGGCAAGTAGTTGGTTTGGGAATGTGATCCCAGGAAGCAGGAGTGAAGGACACAGGGAGGGAAACAGGAAGGCGAGTCCATGCAAGGGCATTGTCAAGTAGATCGCCATGAATAACAAACGTTTCTGCCGAGTGCTGGAACCTGCAGGACTTTCTAGGAAGCCTTGTGAATGTGTCTCGGAACTATCACCCAGGATAGAAATAGGAAGGCATTTTTATCCATCAGCTTCCATCCCTCAATCTAGGTGGCCACAGTAAAGAAGCCCCCAGGGAGAAACAGAGAAGTAAGCATAACCAAAGCAAATCAGCTTACACCAAATGGGACTCTGTGGAAATTGTCAGAATAAGAGGTGACACAGAGCACACTGGAACAGTATGCAAGAAGAGATGTCTGATAGAACGGCTAGTGAGTGGCAGAACCAAAATTTAAATCCTGGCGATCTGACTATACACACAACTGTGTCCTATGCTGTATCCTACACAGCACCAGAGCCCAAAGAAATGTTCACCTCCAGGGTGAATTTTAGGTGAAAGCCACACAGTCACAAACAGCACTAACAGAAATCAAAGTGGTACCCCGTGTAACAAAAGTAAACATAATTGTGAATGGAGATATAAAAAGACTGCAGCCTGGGGAGGGTACAACACAGAGTGGTACGTACTTATTAAATGCTAAACTTATCAAGTAAAAAATAAATATACAAATATATAAATACACACACACACCCCCACATGCCACATGACTTGTTACAAAGATGCTCATCAGCCGGGCTTGGTGGCTCAGCCTGTAATCCCGCGCCTTGGGAGGCTGAAGTGAGTGGATTGCCTGAGCCCGCAGGTTCGAGACCCGCCTGGGCAACTTGGTGAGACCTCATCTCTACAATAAAAATCAAAAAAATCAGCCGGGCGTGGTAGCGCGTGCCTGTAATTCCGGCTACTTGGAAGGCTGAGGCGGAAGGATCGCCGGAGCCCAGCAGGTCGAGGCTGCGGTGGCCGGGAGCGGCCACTGCACTCCAGTCTGGGTGACGGAGTGAGACTCCAACTCAAAAAAAAACAAAAAAAAAACAAAGATGCTCATCACAGAACTGTTTATAACAGTGAAAAGACTAGAAACAACATGAATGTCCAAAAAGAAAGCGGGTAAATTATGTTCTATTCATAAAAGGGAATAATATTCAACATTAAGAAATATTGACCAGGCATGGTAGTTTACACCTGTAAATTCTAGCACTTTGGGAGGCTGAGGTGAGAGGATCACTTAACTCCAAGAGTTTAAAACCAGCCTGGGTCACATAGTGAGGCATCATCTCTACAGAAAATCAAAAAATTAACCAGATGTGAGGCTGAGGCAGAAGGATCACCTGAGCCCAGGAGGTTGAGGCTATGGTAACCTGTGATCATGCCACTGCACTCCACCCTAGGCGACAGTGAGACTCTGACTCAAAAAAAAGAGGTACGAAATAGGATGTAGAAAAATATTTGATACCTTGGAAAGATGCCCCTAAACAGTTAGTGCAAAGTATGTATTGTGATATTATTATATCAAAAAGTAATATATAATTAAATATTAAAATAATATATAAACACATTTTTTAAAAGAATCTATCAAAATATTCACAATGATGTAATCTCTGTTCATGGGAGATTTTCATTTTTTATAAAAAATATACTTTAACACTTAAAAAAAATAATATTTAACTAGTTACTAATTCAGAAAAAAGGTCCACATGGTAAATTCTTATGCACTGAGATTGGGCAAGTCACTAGCAATCTTCCGGCTTCTCTGTGAGTGGAGCCAGGAAGTGGTTCAAGTATGCAAAAGTCAAGCAGTGGTCAAACAGAAGCTTAAAAAAAAAGTCACTGCTCTGCAAGAGATTCTCCCACTTTTGAAAATAGGAATGCTATAAATTTTGAGAATAACTGCATTAATTTAAAAGTAAAAATGAAGAGTATCTATGGCAAAGATAATATAAAACACTAAAATTCAAGATTTCTTTTTTGGGATGGGCATGGTGGCTCACACCTGTAATCCCAGCACTTTGGGAGGTGGAGGTGAGAGGACTGCCTGAGCCCACAGGTTTGAGATCAGTCTGGGCAACATGTCGAGACCTGGTCTCCACAATAAATAAAAAAATTAGCAGGGCATAGTGGCACACGCCTGTAGTTCCAGCTACTTGGAAGGCTGAAGCGAAAGGACTGCCTGAGCCCGGGAGGTCAAGGCTGTGGTGGCTGTGAGTATGCTACTGCGCTTCAGCCAGGGTGACAGAGTGAGACTCTGACTTAAAAAAAAAGATTTCCTTTTGGGTCATTCATCCCTTTTCTCTTTGGTATGACCCAAATACATAGCCATTTCTTTGTGGCAATGAATACCAATGAGATTTGAGGGACTGCGTATTATCCTAAAATAATTATTACAATATACGTGGATTACTTTATGCCAGGCTTTGTGCTACTAAAAGCACTTTCCATGTAATACCATCTAGGGAATTCTTGCAACAACCACGAGGCAGTCATTTATTGTCCACATACTCTAAGTGTAGAAAAAGACTAAGAAAGGTTAAATAACTTCCCGAAAGTCACAGTTAGTTAATAGAGGGGCTGGCAATTAAACCCAGTTCTTCCTGACTGTAAAGAAACGATTATTTTGGCTGGGCACAATGGCTCATGCCTACAATCCTAGCTCTTTAGGAGGCTGAGACAGGTCAACTGCTTGAGTCCAGGAATTCCCTGAGATGGTATTACATGGAAAGTGCTACTTAGGAGGCTGAGGCAGGAGGATCTCCTGAATCCAAGAAGTCGACAAGGCAGTGAGCCATGATAGTGCCGATGAACTCCAGCATAGGTGACAGAGTGATGAGACCCTGATTCAAAAAAAAATAGAAACTTTTCTTTTTACTATATAACAAGGAAATATGATAACTTTATATGCTTACTATTTTAATACTTAAAATGCATCTTTTTTGGTGCCTCAGAAAGTCAAACACAGAATTATCATATGACCCAGCAATTAATTGATATAATTCTGTTTGACTTTTTGAGACACCAAAAAAGATGCATGTATACACACACACACACCCATGAAAATTAGAAACTAATATTCAAATCATAGCATCATTATCATGATACACAAAAAGTGGAAATAACCCAATGTCCATCAGCAAATGAATGGACAAAGAAAACGTGATATATACATACAATAGAATATTATTCAGCTATAAAAGGAATGAAGTCCTGATGCATGCTACAACATGGGTGAACCTTAAAAATATTATGCTAAGTGAAAAAAAGTCACAAAAAGTCACATATTGCATGATTCAATTTATACAAAATGTCCAGAATTTAAAAATCCACAGAGACAGAAAGCAGGTACGCGGGGAGAAAGGAATGAGGAATGACCGCTTAATGGGTCCTGGGTTTCTTTTGGGCATGACGAAGTGCTCTGGAAATCTATTGTGGTTGGTGTTGACTACACAATGTAAATGTACTGGAAGCCAATAATTGCACATTTTTAAATGATCAAAATGATGAGTTTTATGTGATGTGAATTTTACCTGAATTAAAATATGTATTTTTTGGGTATCGAAGACGCTCACCACAGAACTTACAAAGCTTAGCCCTGTGGGCTGCTGCAGACACATTCTAGCTGAAGACAGAGGGGAGGGCAGAAGCCCAGCCACTGTGCCTGCCCCCACAAGCCATGATGCAAAATTACACACGTCAAAAAGCCCTGTGTGGTTCGCATCCTACCACAATACTGGTTTTCCTATTTCTGACCACTTAACTATCTGGTAAACTTCTCAGGGTTCCTGTAAGAACGAGCTGATCTGTGTATCATGAAGTAACTTTCTTAAAAGTTTTTCATGAGAAAGGGGCTGAACCAAAAATCAGGGTAGAAATCCATAAAAGCACAGGAAGCCATTGCAAGAGACGGCTTCTGCTTCCGCAATGATTTATTCCTCAGGTCTGTGAACCTCCTAGAAGAAAACTCAATGAAACTTTTACCTTCGGTGACCAAGTCAGGGAGGCATGAGTACCTCCTGGTTACCATTTCAACAAAGCTTGCCCAGGGATCAAAAAGTCCCAGGTTTATTTTTGTTATGCCTATTTCCCTATAGTGTTAGAAGTAAACACTGAAAGCCATCCATAAATCAGCTCCTGACTCTACTGCATCAGAGAATTCAATGACACCGGATGCCTGCCAAACTGACCACTGCTCATGCAAGTTGCCAAACAGCTGCACAGGGTGCCTGGCTCAGGGCAACAGCCAATAAACACTTGTTACTGCACCAATGGTCATAAAGTTTATCAGAAAATAAATTGGAGAAAGTGCTTGAAGTTTCCAGAAAAAAAAGAGGCAGGAAGGAGGACTTTCCCTCAAAATACAAAAAATGTATTCTACATCTAAAATATTTAGACAGTATGAACTAGAAAGGAAAACGTGAGCAGTAACATTTTAAAAGGAAGTTTTAAAACAATACTGAACATAGAGGCTTCCACGCCAGAGAAAAGTATGTCAGATCTTCAAGTCACCAATGGCATTGGGCATCTTTATTTTCATTGTGGTCCTGCCACTGAGCTAGACACCAGTTGGGTTTATACTTCTTAGGGAGATTTTACACAAACATTAACACTTTCATTAAATGTAAAAAGCAGTAATTGTTAGAAGAGCTAATTAGACAAGAAATACCATTATAATGAAATAATTTTAAAAGCCAAAAGAGGTGAAATAATAATAATAATTATATATATATGAAGGTTAATTATAAATGCAGGATTCATCGATAGTAGAAACAACTCTTAAAAAGTCAATCAAGAAGTTTGTGGAAACTATATGAGAGAAGAAAGAATAATTTGTAAATGGGGAAATGTGTGGTTGTGGTTGGAGGCAAGAAAGCGTACTGTAACTTCACTTGCCCAAGGAGGCCAGGCAGGCAGTGAAACAGGGGAAGTCGGTGGCAAGAAGGCCAGCGCACGATTTATGGACCACTGTCCCCAACTCAGCCCTGCTGCTGCCAGACCACCCACCTCAGGACATCTGGACTTGGGTCTGAAACAAGGCCATTTAAAAGGCTGGCAAGTAACTTCTTCTCCCCACCCCCCCACCCCCCCAGAGACACAGGAAGCACACCTGGGCCTGGCTGGAGCAGCAGCGTGCAGGTGGGCCTCTGTCTGCACAACGCTCAGTTCCCAAAGGGTGAAAGTGGTCAAACGAGTGCCTGCCCATGCAGCAGCTAACAGCACAAGCCAGGTTCCAGGATTCAGAGACCCAGTGAGTCGGAGTCAACCGAAGGAGGGTGACCAGTGAGGATGCCAGGGCTACAAAGACAGGCAATGAGACATCACAAAGATAAACAGGAGGATGGATCTGCTTCAGCAGTCTCAGACGAAATTGGTCTGTTTGGGGAAAAGATGGTAAACAGAACACACACCTGAAAGGTAGAGAAACCCAGGTCTGATTTTAACGTTCTGATGATCCCTGGACCACTCCCACTCCCACATGGAGGAAAAGCACAAGAGAACCAAGCGGAAAAATCCATGCAAGGGACTTCGACAGGGCCTTTCAGCTGCTCATCTGTGAGACGATGTCCCAAAGCTGCGAACAGCTCCACTCGCTGCCTCGCTGAAGGAGAGAGAAGGCCCCACCCAAACCGCCGAACCCTCACAGGAGTAAGGAGTCCAATCAAAATGACACCAAGAAGACAGCCAGGTAACATTCCAGTCTAAGACAGCAGACTCAGGACACCTGACTACTCCTCCTCCCTTCCAGAGTTGTACTGAAACAAAAGAACCCTCAAGCACCAGACAAATGTGTTCCTTCAAATGAGTTGGGAGGACTAATCAGTGAACACCAAGACCCAGGGAGGAACACGAGCAATCATGGAGTAACTTAGAGCATTTCTCAAACTTCAGTCACTCCCACTACACACAGCACCACAAGGTCTGCCACATTCCATTATTTAATACATTTTTAATCACTTCCCTGTGATTTACATAAATAAAAGTATTTTAAAGGAAACTTGGCATCACTATAGTAAATGGCAAACAAATGTCACTTAGTCATCAGTAGGCAGTAATTCTAAAAATAAACACACTAACAACAAAACAAAGTTGCTAAATTCTAACTAATGTTGCTAACTGTGGGGTCTGGGCGGCCTCCTGTTCTCTGTTACAATGGGAAATGAGCAGTTGTTAGAGAGGTCTGCTTTTCAGAAAAGCAGCAAATCAAGATTTTCTCTTTGCTATAATCAGGACTACCAGCGGAAAAGGAAGTCATTACCTTGTGTTTCAATGGTGTTTACTGATGGGCCCACACTGCCTAAAATCACATGGCCCGCAAACCCATCCCCAAACCCATCCCCAAACCCACTCTCACACTCTTTCTCACTAACAGCCGTCCATTCTAACGCCCCTATTGAAAGAAGTCTTGTCCCTCAGATGAAATCCTAGAAACCCTCTCCAGAGAAAGGGGGGCAATCTGCTTAAGAACACTGAGGGAGTTGGAAGTCTAAGAAAAAGTAGGAGATGGATTGCCTGAGCCCGCGGGTTCGAGACCCGCCTGGGCAACTTGGCGAGATCTCATCTCTACAATAAATCAAAAAATTAGCCGGGCGTGGTAGCGCGCACCTGTAGTTTCAGCTACTCGGAAGGCTGAGGCGGAAGGATCGCCGGAGCCCAGCAGGTCGAGGCTGCGGTGGCCGGGAGCGGCCACTGCACTCCAGTCTGGGCGACAGAGTGAGACTCCAACTCAAAAAAAAAAAAAAGTAGGAGAGAGCTCAGGGTAACTTCAAACTTCACAGGAGAGCAAAGCACAAGGTGGCAGGGAATGGAAGAGGCTGGTAATAAGAAAGGCAGCTTCTCTCAGGAGTAAAACTCACAAAAAAGGCCAAGCCCACCTGACTTCGACAAACACATGGGGTTCTCAGTCCCACCTCCCACCTGCTCCCCACCTCTGCACCCTACATGGAAACCAGCCTATTCCTATGCCCCGCATACTGGAACAGAGCCTGCAGCCAGCCCCGCCATTTAAAGCTCAGGCCTTCTTGGGGAAAAGATGTACCCACAAAGCAGAAAGCCACACTGGGTACTTAACAATCCAGTCGTTCAGGGTCACACGGGGATGGCCAAGCAAGGATCCAGAAAGTTCACCACCCGTGTCCTTACATGAAAAACATTTACTCCAGGAGAGATGCCAGGAAAACAAAGCAAAGTGCCAAGACAAAAAATGATGCAAGATTCAAGAAACAGCAGTAGCTGTATATGAACTTAAAGCAGTGAAAAAACACCAAGAAAAACTAAGAGACTCCTTGAAGCAGCACAGGTTTTCTGACCTACGTTCTAACCTTGGTTCTACAATAAATACACACACAATAATGCTAGTTTAGTTATTGGTTTTGATGTTCTACGTAAAATCAGCCAGTAGATTAAGACAGAAGACTTACCATTACAGAACCATAAACACACACAGCATATACAGAGCACATACATCAGGGAGACTGTAAAAAGACAGGCAAGTTCCTGGGCTGGCTTCCCATTTTCACCACAGAGCCAACTGATTGTGCCCAAAAATGATAAATCAAAAAGGGTTGTGTCCATTACTTGAAATTATATAGGTAACCACTTCAAGTGGTAACCAAACCAAAGCTGAAAGATGAATAGCTAGCAAACATGAAAGAGAAAAAAGTTCTCTTTCCCAAGCATTCAGAGCAATGTAGATTAAGATAATAAAATGTCATTTTTAAATCTCTCAATTGACAAAATTTTAAGTTATCATGCTCAGTTATTACAAGAGTTTTGTGAGGAAGATACACTCTTAAACTGCTGAAAAATATAAAGTGATACATCCTTCCTGGAATGATTTGACAATATAGATCAGGAGCATTATTACTATTCTTTGACCCTATAAGTCCACATTTGTGATTATTGCTTTAAGATGAAATCAATGATATGATCAATAATTTGATTTATAGATGTTCAACAAAATACCATTTCTAAATGAGAAAATACTAGAGAAAAACATGTTTCTGTATAATAAAATGTTATAATCATTCAAACTTACGTTTCTGAACGTCTAAGATGATGTTGGGAGAATGTAGCAAAATGCATAGTCAAATACCATTTCTAAACAAGACCAAATGTCCATACAGGTACGTGTGTATGTTGTGTGTCTGAGGGAAAAATGAAAATGCATAGGTAAGCATGTGTGTGGAAGATGTCTAGAAGGATGGGCACTAAACTATCAAAGACAGTTATGTGGGCAGGGGAGTAACTGTGTGGGACTGATTCTTTCTACACTAAGTTCAGTATTTGTGCAACTTCTGGATTTTTTTCAGCAAGCATGTTTCTGTTTAAAACGAGGCAAAACAAAACTAATGTTAAAAGTCAGTTTTGAAGTTTATTGACGACATGGCATAAAATCATTTAAGCAAGTTAAATGAAAAAGCGGAACACAAAACTGTGTAAAGTCCCAATTTTGCTTTTTAAAATGTTTATATAGATACACATACAGAGAAGGAAAAAAATCGCACAACAGCAATATATAAATAAGCATCAAGTCTGGGCAATATAATGAAATGAAATTTTGGTTTTTTCTCTATATTTTATTTTCCATCCCTAATACGTCTTAGAAACAGACATTAATAAAGCTAAACAGATTATTTTGTTCCAGGGCTGGTAAAGGCTTTTGAAGTGCTAACGCACATTGTCAATTGTTAAATAAAATAATACACGTGGTGGTTTATGCCTGTAATCCCAGGACTTTGAGAGGCTAAGGCAGGACTGCTTGAGCCCAGAAGTTTGAGACCAGCCTGGGCAACATTGTGAGATTTCATCTCCACAAAAAAATAAGTCAAGTACGGTGGTGCACACCTGTATTCCTGGCTACTTGGGAGGCTGAGGCAGGAGAACTGCCTGAGCCCAGGAGGTGGAGGCTGCAGTGAGCCATGTTCATGCCACTGCACTCCAGCCTAGGCAACAGAGTGAGACCCTGATTCAAAAACAAAAACAAATACATACATATGTGTGTGTGTGTACATACACACACACACACACACACACACACACACACATGCACACACACATCTTCAACAGCATTACCAACCTGCTTGGCTATAGAACCCTTTCCAAATGTTAGTGCCACACTCTTTCACTGCTTCATGCTACACTGAAGGAACTAAACTGACATAAGCAATGGAAATGACTGTGAACAATGGCCATATATATAACTTATAAAGTCTTAGGTAAGCCATCTGGGAGAAAGCATCATGATTTCCATGAGGGTTGCATTACAATTCTCGTTTATACTCATAATTTAAATGAGAGTCCATACTTCATGAGCCCCTTGGAGTGCCAGTATTCCACAAAACACACTTCAAAAACGCCAGAGTAAATTATTGATGAGAGATGATGTATCAAGCTTCACTTACTAAAATTCTATGGAAATGCATTTTTAACGTTGCCTGATGGAAGGCAGGTTTCACCTGCATTTCAACTAAAATTGATACTGAGATAAATTGAGAATGGAAAAAGCTGGAGAAGGAAGATAATTTGATAAGGGGGACAAAAGGAACATACACAAATAATAATTAAAAAGCACCAGCTCCTACAAAAAAGATCCCAATCAGGACATAAGACATGTCTGTGACAGCATACTGGGTCTTGGTTCCAATTTGGGAAGAAAGAAGGGACTCGTGGACTGGAAGCCATCAGAAGGAGCATGGGAGAACAGTCAGTCCCAAGAGGAGGAAGGAAACGCAACCTGCCAGGACACAATGCCGCCGTTTTCAATGACTGCAATGCCATTCTTCTGCTAGCCTGAGCTGCTCTTCCCATTACTCACATGTGAACATCCCAGTGGTCGGAGAGATACACAGAGACGAACTTCTTCAAGGGCAAGAAGCAGCCATGTGCAACACAGAACACGGGGCCAGACTGCTGGGTTCAAATTCTAGTCCTGCTCCTCACTAGCTGTGTGACCGTGGGCAAGTTACTGAGATTTCTGTGCTTCGGCTTCCTCGTCTGCAAACTGGGGAGAATAATCGTACCTACCTCACAGGGCTATTCTGAGAATTACCTGAGTCAATATATGTAAACTTGCTTAGAACAGCGTCTAGCGCATAGTGTTTTAGCAGAAAAACTAATAATAGCTCATACTTTTTAGTCATTGATCAAAAAAAGAATAAGAAATCATATAGAGATATGTAGAACCCATGTTTAAATTATGACTCTTTTTCCCAGCTGTTTGTTCTGAGGCTTACTAGTCATATCACCACTGTCATTTCCCATTTACCCACTAGGATCTATACACACACCAGGGCCAGGAATTAAAAGCAGGAAAATGTCATCCTGCCAACGTGGCATGATACAGTAGAGAGCCCAGGTTTAGGAGGCAGGCAAAAACGTACTCCTAGTATGTGATCTTGGACAAATTATCTTCTGAGCCTCAATATACTCATTTGTGGGGGAGAAAGAATAGCAATACCTATCCTCATAGGGCTGCTGTGAAAATGAAATGTAATAACTTAGGTAAAGCCATCTTTTCTCCCTTAAATTGCTGGTGGCGTCTACCCTTTACGGTTGGAATTTGGCAGTATGTGTCAAAAGTTATAAGACAATACATTTTACTTAACCTTCTTTGATTTTCAGGAATATCTGAAAATTAAGATAGCCTCAGGATTACTATAATCGAAAAAAAAGGAGTCACAACCTAATCCTACAAGCACAGCCTATTATGGAAATGCTTGCAGCATATGAAAAAAGCAGAAAAGGTGCAATCATTGTTTACATTGTTTAAAATTCTGTTGGGTGAAAAAAACAAGTTACAAAATAGGATTTAGTGTGACAAAATTATTTGTACAGGTTGCTTGTTGAGTATAATGTGTATTGCACCAGTGACAGAGGCACTGAGGGCAGGACTTCACCACAATGCAATATATCAATGTAGCGGGCCTGCACTTGTACTCCATGGTTATATACAAAAACAAAATAAAATGAAAGCATTTCATTTATTTGGTTATTCATTTTTGCACTGAAAAAACAGTATATAAACACCAAAATGTCAATAAATGCCATTTTTAGTTCTTCCTAGTGCTTGTCTCCATTTCAGAATTTTCTTGATGAACAACTTTTCTTGAGTACAACTCATTTTAAACTAACATCAGCTATCCTAAAATAGAAAAACAAAAGATGTAGGATGTACAGAAAAGATGTGTAGGAAAAGAAAGATGAAGAAAATTAACTGAATGCTAATAGTGTTCTCCTCTATTTTCCAAACTTTCTACAGTGTAGTCAGTATCACTTTTACAATGAAAAGAAACACTTTTAAAAGCATTCTTCCTTAAGTTTGTCCCTGCCTGGTTAATGCCTATCTTTCCTTCTTAACTAAAATTTATGAGTAAATAACACTTCCTCAATAGTTCCAAAAACAGTTTCAAAAAGGCTTAAGAAATGTTAGGAATAGCTTGCCCCAAGAGTCAAGCTTTAAAGGCAGCTGTACAGGGTTTGGGCAACCCAGGTCTAGTTAGAACAGAAATCTAAAAACCCTTAAGTCACCTTTAAACAAGCCAGACAGAACAGGAGCTCAACTAAACCAAGTTGATAGAATTGGAGTTTCCACTAAGGTAGCAAAACAGAGGGGTTGCTGCCTACCAAAGGGAGACTCCACAGTAAAACGCAGAATTTGCAAAGAAAATGAATCCAAAGCAGTCCTCTCTTTGCCCCTCTTAGCCAGATCACAGATAGAGCATGGAAGCTCCATTGTGAAGACAGGACATTAGGAGGAAGATCTGTGGAGTGAACCACTCAAGTGCTGTAAGCACAGCCACGCCCTTACACCAAGCTGAGTAGGGGGCTCACCGGCCTATTCAGTGAGCTAAATATGTGACCTCTGAAGTAGGGACACAGATTTCCTACCGGAAATCTGGGGAGCAGGAGGAGAAGCCATTTACCCACTAGGATCTATACACACAACCAGGGCCAGGACTATGTGGTTCCAGTGGAGCAGAGGGGGCCACATGTGAAAGCCAGCAGAGGAACCATCCGTGCCTCAGGCCAACAGTGCCCCCACGCATGCCAAAAGGACCACAGTGGACCTAAGCTCCTAGGCGCTGAGGAAGAGTCACCAAAACAAAGTCCACCAAGATAAAGACACATCCTTCCAGGTCAAGGGGGGGCACGTACAGAAGTTGCTCAGGGGTCTCAGAAGAGCCCCCTAAAGCACTCGCAGGATGCAGGGTCAGCTTTAACCACATGGCAGGCTCAGGGAGCCACAGAAGAACCATCCAAGTTCCTCACCACTCCTTCCTCCTATTCTACCCAATCTAGAACCTAGTAAGGCCAGACACGAGAAATCCAAGGGGCAGAGGGAAACCAAAAGCAGCAAAAGCCAATCATATCCTTTGTTGGACAGCAGGTGGTTGCCAACTACAAGTCTTTACTGGGAGAAAGAGGAAGAAAGTCTTACCTTTGAATGAAGACTGAAGTGCTAACTAATTAATATGCTGATCTGGACACTTTTAATTTTTACATTGAGGGCATGTTTCAAGACTTCTATTACCTAAGATCACTACCACTTGACCGTACATATGTTTTTTTTTTTTTTTAGTTGGAGTCTCACTCCATCTCCCAGGCTAGAGTGCAGTGGCACGTTCACGGCCACCCCAGCATTAACCTGCTGGGCTCGGGCAATTCTTCCACCTCAGCCCACCAAATAGGCAGAACCGCAGGCTCACGCTACCATGCCTTGCTAATTTTTGATTTATTGTAGAGATGAGGGCTCACCATGTTGCCCAGGCTGCTCTCGAATCCACGGGCTCAGGCAATCTTCTCACCTCGGCCTCCCAAAGTGCTGGGATTACAGGCTTAAGCCACTGCGCCCGGCCCATGTGTTCTTTTCTTTACTCTAAATCCTGAGATCCTAAGAGAGTGGCGGCCGACTTGAGTGTTCATTAAGTATCTGTTGAACCATGAGGAAGGGAAAGCCACAGGCCTCACACCTTTTCATAAAGGCAAGAAGCTTCCCCGACTGAGTATACTTTATACTGCACTATACATGAGAGGCAAAAATAAAGTTTTATTTTGATCATCTCCCACAAGTTACATATTCAACACACTGAATGCATATTTCAGAAAGAATAAAGTCAGTAAGAACACGGTGTGGTCCCTCCTGAGAGCAAAAAGAGTTGCAGGTGACCAACATTTATCTTGGTGAGAGGGCAGAGTGTAGGGGTGTGGAGCACGGGCTCCAAGTGTTGGTGTCCACTTTAGCATTATGCTGGGGATGGAGCATTCAGGCTCCTGAGGCAGGATCCAGAGTTGAAATGAAGGTCAGGAGTACAGGCCTTGAATGACTCACCAGTCCTGATGACTCACTCATCTCTATGGTGAGACGAATGTCCAAACCACAGGCTGACAACCAAGGACCTTGGGTTCATCAAACAGATCCCTAAGTGCATCTGACCCGAGGCTCCCTAACAAATGTTTTGGATCAAATAACGGTTTTACTCAGAGCAGCTTTAGAGGTGGTATGGTGGAAGCAGGTCACAGTGTGCCCAGAACAGGGCCCCACACAGTGGTGGCCACTAAAGAGTAACAAACGAGCTGCAGAGGGCCAAAAAATGAAGGGCGGTCAGAAGCAGAAGAAAATAAATGAAGACCATCTTTTATGAAGTTTAGCTGGAAAGAAAGCAGTCAGCAGTTGGGAAGCCAGAGGCTAAGGGTAATGGATAGGTTATGCTTTTGTATTTTTAAGAATAGGCTCAGGGCCGGATGTGGTGGCTCACACCTATTATCCCAACACTTTGGGAGGCCGAGGTGGGCAGATTAATGAGCCCAGGAGTCCGAGACCAGCCTCGGCAACATGGCAAAACCTTGCCTCTACAAAAAAAATCAAAAAACTAGCCAGGTGGGATAGCGCACACCTGTAGTCTCAAGTATTCAGGATGCTGAGGTGGAAAGATTGCCAGGAGGCTGAGGCTGCTGTGAGCTGTGATTGTCATGATCATGCCGCTGCTCTCCAGCCTAGGCAACAGAGTGAGACCCCGACTCAAAAAAACCAATAGGCTCTACGAAGGATCTGGTTAATAATACTCAACCCTGACTGAGTCTTTACTAGGGCAGTATTCTAGGAGCTCCGCACATATGAACACTTTGATCCTCCCTCCCATCAAGACGGGATCTGAAGTCTAGGCACCCTTTCTTCCGAGCCTGTGCTCCACACCCCTAAACTCTGCTCTCTCACCAAAAAAAAGATGCACCCTACCAGTCAAGGAGGCAGCAGGTAAGAAGCTCCTAGCTCTGGGAGTTTCTGAAGAGCCCACTGAGGCACCCACAGGACAAAGTATCAGCTGTAACCATGTGCCAGGCTCATTCTCGCATAAGAGAGAACGAAGGTAAAGAAGGAACAGGAGCAGTGCTAGAAAAGACAGGAAAGAGGTCAGAGCAGGCAGCGAGCGGGCCGCAGCCAGGGGAGGGCACTTCATCCTTTTAGGCTGGAGGAAAGGAACAAGCTGAGTGTGGCTACATATAAGTTCGGGGGAGGAAGCAGGAAGGTGAGGGCAAACCCAGGGGACAGCCCTGATCTTTTAAATGGGTCGAGTGAGATGGGGAGAGACTGGGAATGGTCCCAGGGCTCGGGACGAAACAAAAGTAGCATAGAGATGACTGAATCCAAGAAACTCAACCGAGAAATCGTGCCAAAGGCTCAACTCAAAGTAAATTAACACAAGGTGGGGTTTTGCTCCATGAGTTTAGGAGGACAGAGGTACCAGGTCTCTGAGAGTCTGGATGAGACTGCAACTTGGGAATAAGCTATGGGCTTCAGACTGAATATGAGGAAAGAGATGCCAGAAATGGGCTGATAAATAGGAGACAAGGAACAACCACTGGGTGGGAGACAGTGACGAAGTCGAGAGAGGCTTGTTCATGTGAAAGAGGGCGCGTCCAACTGGATGGGGGAGAAGGCACGGTTTCTCCTACAGAAGCCCCCAGCCCCGCCTGCTTTGCTGCCTCCTCTCTCCCCACCATCCCTTGCATATTGGAATGGCCTGAAGTTCTGTCCTCAGTCTCCTAACTGGCCTCACTGCCTCTGGAGTCCTCACTCCCTTGCACAGCCCAACTCCCACCTAGCCGTGTCCAGCCCAGCTCTGGAGGCATCTCCAAAAGTAGCTCTGATTGAACTCTGCAGACTCCTCAACATTAGCCAGGTCCAAAATTGAACTCTTCTCCCCAAAATGAGCTCCTCCTCCTCTGCGTTCCCTCTTAATGAAGGGTAACATTATCTATCCAGCCAGCTGCCAAGCCATAAGCCAGTCACCTTCAGCTCCTGTTTCTCTTCCCAAATCCAGTAAGCTCTCCTGAAGCACAACCCACCTGCTCACACGTCTCCAGAATCCTCCTCTCTATCCTCTCTCCTCACAGCTACCACCTTAGTTGGGCCTGCAGCATCACCCCAGCACTCTCTTCTTTCACCCCTCCTGCTGGCCACACTCTTGTCATCACAATCTGCTTGTCCATTAGAATCTCCTGTGAGAGGGGCCTTTAAAAATACAGATTTCGGGTGGCTCAGCCTATAATCCCAGCACTTTGGGAGGCCGAGGCAGGTGGATTGCCTGAGCCCACGGGTTTGAGACCAGTCTGGGCAACTTGGCGAGATCTCACCTCTACAATAAATCAAAAATTAGCCATGCACAGCAGCGCACACCTGTAGTTCCAGCTACTTGGAAGGCTGAGGCGGAAGGCTCGCCGGAGCCCAGCAGGTCAATGCTAGGATGGCCGTGAGTGTGCCATAGAACTCCAGCCTGGGCGACAGAGTGAGACTCAACTCAAAAAAAAAAAAAAAAAAAAGATTTCGTAAAATACATATATTCTACAGATGCAGATTTCTGATGCCCACATTAGCCCTGCTGTATCCAACCCTCTGGGGACAGGACCCAGGTAGGTAGACATTCTGAAAGCACACAGCTGCTTTTTTTTTTGCAGCTGGGACACAGGTAGCATTTGGAAACCACTGTCCCATCACCAAGAGTCATCCCTCCTGCCCCCATCCTCCCATCCACCACAGGGAGAAGCGCACCTGCCTTGGCCCCCAGACCTCCGCCTCTGCCTGCTCCTTGGGACTCTGTCACTCAATCCTGTGTATTCAACCTTGTCCCCACTACTGGGTTTTTTCCAACAGTGTTCACACAGGGTAACAGGCTAAGGGTCCCTCAACTTAAAGAACTCTCTCCTCCACCTGCAGCCACCTCTGACCACAATTCACCCTCTGCTTCTCATGATTCAGATTCTTGAAAGCGCCTTCCAAGCTCACTGCCTCTACTTTCATCCCACTCAGAAGCAGGCGACCACAACCTGACTTCTCCCCCTGACCACTGGACAAGCTATTCTGGAAAGATCCTGGGGGCCTGTTTTTCCCAAAAGGTCACTTTTCAGTCCTGTTTTAAGACTCTCTGCAGCATTCAATGCTATCAGCCACTCCCGCCCTGAAACTTTCTCCTGGGTGCCCTCCTCCCTCCCGGGCTACCCCTTAGTCTTCTTCCTGGTCCCCATTTCTCCCTCTTTAAATATTAAAATGCCCACAAGCTCTGTCCTCTGTTCTCGTGCCACCTTCCACGGGCCTCTGAATGATTTACCACACACCTCTTAGAAACTGCTCCCTCCAGCCATGACCGACAAGCCCCTAATTCATTCCCTCCTGCCTCTTGCCAGGCCCTACCCAGGCTCTGCCCCTCACAGAGGCCTCTCCCCATCAAGACACCCGACAAACTCCTACTCACCCCTCAGTCAGCTCAAATATTGCCTACATTGAGAAGTCATCTTTGACAACGTGCCTCTCCCCCACCAGCGCAGCACCCTTGGCAATAAATCCATAGCATCAAGCACAGAAGCTCTTTTTCTGAAATATTTTCACCAAGAGACCCTGAACTCCTTAAGGATGGGAACTAGACCTGGAATATATGAGGCATGCAATTAATGTTGGCTGCGTCCATCGTTACACAACAAATATGCTGTGAGGTGAATGCATAATAGGAACCTATTAATAAATGTAACATATGATACATACATTACTCAGCATAGAGTAGGGTGATAGCATTGGTCTGTAAGCAAGGAATCTAAATAAGTCATAAACACCATTCCTGGCACTCTTGCTTGGCCATAAATGCATGACCTGGCAGACAGCAATACAGTGTCAAAAGACATGGTCGCCGGTGTCCTCCTCGATGTACCGCTCAGGCTGCATCCGCTTTCTTGGTACCTTGAAAACACCCTGCTATACCTGTTTCAGGGTCTCTGTGCTTGGTGTTTCCTTTCTTTAAAATGAAGGCTTTCACAAACTGACTCGGCTGGCTCCTTCACACCACGTGGGTCTCAGCTCACGTGTCACCAGCCCGGATAGCTTCCCTGACTTCGCCTGCTGAAGCAGCACCCTACCATAACTTCAGCCTTGGCCATGACCCGCTTGTCTTCTTCACAACACTCATCACATGTGAAATCACACTGATCTGTTAACCATCTAACACCGGTCTCCTTTATCCTGTTTCCTACTCTATCCTCTGCATGGGAACAGTGTGCGGCCCACATGGGTACTCAACAGACACCCACTGCATGAATAAAGGAGAGAGAGAATAGGAGAGAAAGTTTAACTCTAAAATGATCTCCTTATCACACATGTGGGAAATATGCAGGTGGTAGGAAATAGCAGGGATTTCTCTAGAAAGAGGGGCTGTTACCACCCAGGGGGGAGGGATAGGCAGATGTATTATTATCCCTCTTCAGGAGTCTCACTCAGGATCAGAACTCTGACTTACCAAAGGGTCACACAACTTCTTAGCCAGAGGAAATCACTTTGCCAGAGAAAAGGTCAGAGCACGATATCTGCTAACAAACAGACCTGCCAAACTCCCAGCCCTGAAAAGCTGTGCCTCAACTCCACCGTCAGCACGAAGCTCTTGGGACCAAGACTTGCTCATCACTGTGTTCATCACTGTGTTCCCAGCACCTTGCCCAGCTCATGACCCACAGCAGAAGCCCGAAATGTCTGTAAAATGAGCATATAAGACACGGCCTTCTGAGGAAAGGCCATCCCATCATCCTTACACTGCAGATGCTCTTAATTTTAGAAACAGGTCAAGACAGCTGAGGAGGGGCCCCTGGCCCAGACCTCTCTCTGGGCATTGGCTTGGTTCCTAGAACTTAATACTCACCAATATGTGCCATAGATAATAAAGTACTACCTTTCATAAAGTCATCCTGTGTCAAATTTAAATATACTTTGCCAATACAATCGAATGGCTAAAACAGAACAGCAACCAATCACAGATTTCTCTTGCCCTTTTAATTTTTCATATATATTTTGCTCAGCAAAGATAGCTCAAAATGCTAAAATAACTAAAATTGAAGAATTCTACTGCGAATTTTGTAACCACCAGTTTCTGGCTGACTGTCCGATCCCAGGACAGCCCTACCACCTTCCTGATCAGTTTCATCAACAGTCATAATGTTATTCATCCCAAGCGTAGTTTGGGGAAGATTAATTAGATAGTAGTTGTAACATACTCTGGGGCCAATGCATGTAAGTTGCCATAAATCAAATTAATGACAAAACAAAGGAAATCATAAATATGAAACCCACTTTAAAACCTGAGAAGTTGAGAAGTGAAGAAGACTTAAAATTACGCCTGTGGCTCCGATACTGAGTCACTGTCAGACTAGGACACATAACACTCACAACAGCTCTTTAATATTTGGAAATGCCACATGTTTATGTACTCTGGTAACATTAACTGCTCGTGTATAGAGACATAAGGTATCGGCTGGGCGCGGTGGCTCTAGCCTATAATCCCAGCACTTTGAGAGGCCAAGGTGAGAGGATTGCCTGAGCCCACAGGTTCAAGAACGGCCTGGGCAACTTGGCAAGACCTCATCTCTACAATAAATTTAAAAAAAAAAAAAAATAGCTGGGCGTGGTAGCGCTCCTGTAGTTCCTGCTACTTGGAAGGCAGAAGCCAAAGGATCACTGGAGCCCAGCAGGTCCATGCTGGGCTGGCTGTGAGCATGCCACTGCACTCCAGCCTGGGCGACGGAGTGAGACTCCAACTCAAAAACAAACCCAAAAAGTGATATAAGGTATCTCCAGTGACAAGCCACTGCAAAATTATAGCTGTTCAAATAGTTTCCTGTTGCTCCATTAATGCCTAATCTCAGAGCTCTTTGGTTAACATACAGCCTACCTTATAGAGAGTCAAACACATTCAAGGGCAGTGGGAGAAAGTTGTCTAAAGGCAGTTTACACTTCTCCGACCCGCCTGCCGACCACCGTTTAAAATATAGAAACATTCAGCAGCAAAGCGTGCGCTCTCTCGTCAATGACTTCCTAACTTCCTTCCACTTTAAAGCACTTTAATCAGTTTGTATGCGTCTAAAGACTCTTCTTTGGGGAGACTGGGGAAGAAATGCATCTAAGTAAAACCGTGAGGGGGTCAGCTCCCAAAGCAGAGGTTGAAATCAGCAGGGGGAAGATGAGTTAGTCCGGTCCCCCAGGAGCCTAAATGAATGGGGCAAGGTGACTGGGAAGGGGGCAGGCGTCCAGCGTCGCCTCCGCTGGGACAGCCTCTCCTTGCTGCCTGGCACACGCACCGCGAAGGGCATGGGGCCGGGTCACGAAAACACCAGGGCACCCAGCCCACCTGCAGCAGCTCCAGGAGCTCCTGAGCATCGCACCTGGGGCTCCCAGGTGAGGGCCGGGGGACTGGCGAAGGGAATGAGAGTCCACTCGCCTCTCCAGGCTGAGGTGGGGGCGATGCCCGCTGCCCCCCGCCAACCCCCGCCGAGAGCAGAAACTAGCAAGGTTCGGGCGCGGGGTCGGAGGGTCGCCCCCAGCCAGCCTCCTGCAAACCCGAGGGTCCCCGCTATCCTCAGCCTCCTCAAGGAGGTGCCCGGCGTGGCGTGTAGGGGGCAGCCAGGATGGCGGTGGCCAGTACTCACAAAGCCCACTGGAGCCGGTGCTGGTAAACATGATCCCGCCGGGCCCGGAGCCCCCCGCGGGGGCTAGGGGGAGGGGAAGCGGAGGTGGAGAGCCCCGGCGGCCGCGCAGGCGCACTCCCGACGGGGCGGCGAATCCGGCGCCGCGATGCCACTCCAGGGGCCGCCTGGCGAACGGCGCATGCGCGGACCGTGGAGCGCACCGGCTCGGTCTGCTCCCTCCTTCCTGCCTGGGAAGGGAAGTGCGTCTGTCGGGGAGGGATCCGCCTCCTCTGGCTTTTCCGACGGCCACTAGAGCCGTTTGGGAAAAAAAAAAAAACAAGGGGATGGCACGGGAGGGGCAGAGGTGTGCCTCCCGTGATCCGCACCCTTGTGCCCAGGAGCGCCCTACGTCTCGTGGAGCCGCGATGGCGACGGATTCCTCTGGGATGCCAGCGCTGAGCATTCCTCTCGACCTCTAACCTGTTACCGGACGAGACGCCCGGCGCCTTCCACGCACGCTAAGTCTTTCCGGGCAGTCCCACCGAAACTGTTTCCCTGAGGACCGTAGGCTACAGTGTGAACCGGCTTGGGTTCCGGTGTCCAGCGAGTCCGAGAGGTCGGAGCCCCAGCCGGCCGCTTCCCACGTGGGGTCCGCGCGGCATCCCCACAACAAGCCGAGTGCCCTTGGGCCGGGCAGGCAACTTCTCTCCCCGCCGGCGAGATGACTCTGCCCCACGCCCCATGCGAGGACACAGCTGGAAACAGAGCCTGCCCCCACCAGACACCGAATCTGCAGGTTCCTTGATCTTGGACTTCCCAGCCCCCGGAACGCTGGGCAAATCATTTTTATAAAATACCTAGTCTAAGGTACTGTTACAACAGCCCGAACAGAGCAAGACGCTCGTAAGCACAGTATGTGCCTTGCAGAGTTTTTAATCATGCTGAGTTTTCCAGAAATGCAACTGGGCTACATTGAGCCATTGGAACTTAATCAAGATTGTTCGCCAATTCAGAAACCTCACCAACCTCACCAACTACTACAGCAGTTCCGCTCACTGTATCCGAGTCGCGAGTATCAGTTTGTATTTATGTCTGGTGCATTCTTGGTGACTCAACATCTTTCATAAAGATGTATCAATTTTGCCCTTATTTTTAAATACTGCGTATATTAAATATTAAGAAATGGTGTAAGAATATTCAGCTGAATATTCGAATGTTTCCAGAGGACAAGACCTTTTTTCTGATTTATCTAAGATTAAGTGAACACTTTATAAAGAAAGCATTTGCAAAGATAGACACTTTAGAGATCTAAGGAAGGTTTGAAAATCATAGTATTATCCCTGAAATTTGTTTTGAAGTTTAATATGGAAGATATAAGGTCCCGTTTCTTATAGAATAGCACAAATGATAACACCTTGTGGTAATCTAAACAGTATTGGAGGAAAATTAAAATCACCAGCTGTATGAGAAGTCACTACAGTAGTAAAAAACATGTAATTTCCTCTGTTCTGCTGAACATTTATATGCTGAAGGATCTATGTGAAATCCAAGGAGGTAGAAGATGAGCTCTGAAAAGATCTGCAGTCAAAAGAATTTTGTTGCAAGTGAATATAAATAATCTGAATGATAATAAAGCTTTGCTAATTACACATGTATGATTCATAGGGAATGAAAACAAGCGAAAAATTTATTTAGAAATGTACAACTTTTAATATCCATTGATACTAACAGCTGTCAAATTTTGAAACTCTTAAAAATTGTTTGCACAGGCAGGGCTCATACCTGTAGTCCCCAGCACTTTGGGAGGCTGAGGTGGGAGTATTGCTTGAGCCCAAGAGTTTGAGACCAGCCTGGGCAACATAGCAAGACCTCATCTCTACATAAAATTTAAAAACTAGCCAGGCATGGTGGTGTGTGCCTGTAGTCCAGCTACTCAGGAGGCTAAGGTGGAAGGATTGCCTGAGCCTAAGAGGTCAAGGGCTGCATTGAGCCATGATCGTGCCACTGCCTCCAGCCTGGGCAACAGAATGAGACCCTGACTCAAGGAAAAAAATTTCACAGGGAACCTTTTTTTCTTGTCCAATGTCATTGTGCAACAGATGGAAGCAGCAGTTATGGTCAGCTGGTAGCAGATTTTATAAACAACTGAAAATTAGTAACAGCCTGGTAAGCGGGTTGAATTAGTCACTGGCAGCCTAGAAGTCACCACAGATTTTAATGAAAGACTCACAATTCAGTGAATGTTGTTGGTGCCATTAATAAAATTAAAATCAGTACCTTGGATAAAAGGTCATGTTGTAATCTTTGTAATGACTGAATCTCATCCTACATATGGAATAAGATGGCGGCATTCCAAAGAAAATCGTTTTAAAATATTTATTCTTTAATACTAATATGCAATTTCTATTTCAATACAAGGTAAAAATAAGTAGTGTGTAGGAAAAACTCAAACCGTTTTTCCTCTGCTCTCACACCAACACAATAATCAACAAAGAAGAAGGCTTTTGTGACCATAGGGGATAGGAGAGCATGTGCCTCACCATCAAATGAGCAACTGGGTGTTCCTCAATTCAATTTCAATATGATCTACTTAGTAAGAGCTTTCTATCCCACAGGCTGAGGTCTCCGTCCCCAAAACCACCCCTCCCCAACACTAGTTGCAAGTCTGCATCTCCAGAACTTCTGGCCAACAGACTTCAGGTTGGGGTTCCCACGATCCCCCCTTCGGGTTCAGTTAATTTACTGGAGCAGCTCGCAGAACTCGGAGTGTTATCATGGAGGGTGTTACAAAGGATAGAGATGAGATGTGTAGGGCAACGCATGGGGTAAGGGCTTGGGGCTTCCCTGCCCGTTCTAGGAGCACCACCCTCTGGGAACCTCCATATGTTCTGCTATCTAGAAGGTCTCTGAACACCGACCTTTGGACTCTTTATGGAGACTTTATTGCATAAGCATGCTTGAAGCATGGACAACCATGCCAAAATGTGATTGGACAAAAGAGTATAATCTAAACCCTCTCTGTTCAGATTCTTCTTGGCCTCACTCTGCAGCATTCTCTCCTCCAGGGTATGAGACAGGACCCTTTCTAGAATGAGGGTCTTATGACCCACAGATTAGAGTCCTGCCTTGGTCTTTCGGTGACCAGACCCCATTCTGAATCTGTCTAGGGGCTATCAGTTCAATCATTAGCTACAAAAAGACATCACTTTGGAGATTCCAAAAAGACATCACTTAGGAGTTGTATGCCAGGAAGCTGAGATGGAGACCAGATATATATTTTACAACATCATAAATAGTGATATCAAAATACTATGAAATGATTGGACATATATTTCATGCATATCAGATAGATGAGGTTTCTTAAGCTGCAAGCGAGATTGATATTACTAAAAAGGAAAAAAATTACCTTAGGATTTTTCAACAGATTTAGTCATTTTAAAAAAAGCTTGCTTGCCCAGAATTTTCACAGTTCCATTATCTATAGCAAATAAGGCTAGTTCTAAAGATACTGGTTTGAAACAATATTGCTAATGTTAATGCTATTCAAAAATATATAATGATTAGATCTAATGATTGATATGGATGTATATTATCAATTAGGTCATTAATCCACTTAAAATGGTACAGCATATTAGCCAATGTTTGCAGGAGGTGTTGATTGAGCTAAAAATAATAATAATAATACTTGGGGTACAAAAGAATTATTTAATTATAAAAAGTTTTGGATTCAGCTGACTTTTCATCTGTCCTTTAAAATGGAAGCTATATTATTTATTACACATTATTTCAGCAGCATATTTTGGTGACAACTTCAGTGCCATGGAACAATTACTGCAAAAGTAACAAAATGTAACAGAACATTTGAGATCCCTTTTAACAGAATTAGAACCTCATTAAATTTCATCAATCAGATTTTTAAAAATATTTCATGTTATGGCCATCTGTTTTAATCTGGGTCTCTCCAAAAGCAGATTCTGAGTCAAAGTTTTAGGGAGAAATAGTTTGTCTGGGAAGTGGTCCTATAAATACCAGTGGGAGGATGGCAAAGTGATCCCGGAAAGAGAAGGATGAAGGCCAAAAAGATGACTTACCAAACAAATTAGCCCTGTGGGCAACTAGAACTTAATTGCATTGGGAAACCCTGGGAGCCAGTGCCTCAGATTCAGCCCAACAGAGAGCAAGGGAGCGGGCGTATTGACCCACTGATTCCCATTAGTTACTCAGGATACTCCCAAGTAACAATTCCCCACGACTTCCAGCCTGCCACGTGAATAAGCAGAGAGGCTATGGTGACAGGGCAAGCTTGAAGCCAAAAGCTACAGTTGGAAGTTATGCCTAGCCGGTAAAGTCTCAGGTATAGGGCAGGGTACAGCAGCATCTTCTGCACCTGCCTATGCTGTGCGTGTTTTTATAGCACGGTGGTAGGAAAGCTCTGTTGAGAAAATTACATACAGAAATTTTATGGTGTGGATTTTGGGAGAGGGTGGAGGGATGGGTCTCCCTGTGTCACTGTCTGATGAGATTATTATGCCCCCTTCAGAGAAAGCCAATTCATTGAGACAGCAAGTTGTTTGCTGCAGTAAAGAGAGAGTTTAATTATCACAGGGCAGCCAAGTGGGAGATGGGAGATGTTCTCAAATTCACCTCCACGAGAATGTTTAGGCTTGAGTTTCTATTTTTGTTTTTATCTTGAGTTGGAGTCTTACTCTGTCCCAGGCTGGAGTGCAGTGGTACGATCACAGCTCACTGCAGCCTCGACTTCGTGAGATCAAGCAATCCTTCTGCCTCAGTCTCTCAAGTGGCTGGGACTGCGGGCATGTGCCACCATGCCCAACTAATGTTTTGATCTTTTTTTTTTTTTTTGGTAAAGACAAGGTTTTTTTTGTTTTGTTTTGTTTTGGTTTTGTTACCCAGGCTGGAGTGCAGTGGCACGCTCATGGCTACCGCAGCCTCAACCTGCTGGGCTCAAGTGGTCCTTCCACCTCAGTCTTCCAAGTAACTGGAACTACAGGTACGCACCACCACACCCAGCTAAATTTTTGATTTATTGTAGAGACAAGGTCTCGTCAAGTTGCCCAGGCTGGTCTCGAACCCCTGGGTTCAGGCAATCATCTTGCCTCTGCCTCACAAAAGGCTGGGATTACGGGCGTTAGCCACCACACCTGGCCATGGTTCATGGTTAAAGGATAAGTTCCTCGGTCTCACAGGCCACTCTCCCTAGGAGGGGACACAGGACCTGAAGATGATCAATTATTAGGGACTGCTAGTCTATTGAAGCAATTGTGTGCGAACAGTCATGCAAGGAAGAAGGCAAACTTAGGAACAAAATTAGAAACCACAGATTTGTTACTTTTAACTTGTGCCTGCAACGTTGCAGGTCTTGGGGCTTTTCCACAACTCTTACCTTGTGGCCCCATGTTAAGTCTGTATGGGCAGTTTCACCTATTTTTTTCTCAGTCTTTCTCCAGTGCACACTTTTTTTTTTTTTTTTGAGTCGGAGTCTCACTCTGCCACCCAGGCTGGAGTGCAGTGGCATGCTGACGGCCACCCCAGTGTCGACCTGCTGGGCTCTGGCGATCCTTCCACCTCAGCCTTCCAAGTAGCCGGAACTACAGCATTCGTTACCACACCTGGCTAATTTTTTGATTTATTGTAGAGATGAGGTCTCACCAAGTTGTCCAGGCTGGTCTCGAACCCCTGGGCTCAGGCAATCCTCTTGCCTCGGACTTCCAAAGTGCTGGGATTACAGGCTTGAGCTACTGTACCTGGCCTCCAGTACACGCTTTAAAAACCCACCGTAGCATTTCTCTGGAGTGTTTGTCTTCTGATTCATTTCTGTTTCTCATCACACATCAAAGGGTCTTTTTAAGTTCTAGAGATGGAACGTATGCCCTCACCTCTGATGGGATTTCAGAATTGAAGAGAAGTTTTCTGTGAAATTCCATCACTGTGTTTTGAAACTCCTTCAAAACACAGCAAAGTTTTCCCAAGCCACTTATAGAGAGCTCATCACATGGTGAGACTCTCAGGCTTCCTCATCTTCTCAACTCTGAATGTCCACTCTTTGTTGGAGGCTAAGTTAAAGTGATTTCCTTGTCTCACATCACTCGCAACCATGTCTAATCTGTGGGTACCAGACGTGTACTTACTCATCTGTCTCAGTTCATTTGTGTTGTTGTAAAAGAATTCCTGAGTCTGGGTAATTTATAAAGGAAAGAGGTTTATTTGGCTCACAGTTCTGCAGGCTGTACAAGAAGCATGGGACCACCATCTGCTTCTGGCGAGGGCTTCAGGAAGCTTCAAATCATGGCAGAAGGGGGGCTGGAATGCAGAGATGAGATGGCGAGAGAGGAACCAAGACAGAGGGAAGGTGCCAGACTCTTAAACAACCAGCTCTCCTGGGCACTCATAGAAGGAGAACTCACTCATTATCGGGAGGATAGCACCAAGCCATGCATGAGGGGTCTATCCCCAAGACCAAGACAGCTCCCGCAGGTTCTCAGCTCCAACACTGGGAATCAAATTTCAGCGTGAGACTTGTCGGAGCCAAAAACCATATCCAAACCATGGCATCATCCTACCCTAAGTTTGTATTTTGGTGTGCAGCCTACCTCTGCTCATTTTTCTATGCATCTTGTGTGCCATGGCTTCTGATATTTTTTACTTCTCTCGTATACAAACGTTAACATATTTATAGGTAGATGCAGGCATTATGTTTTCTAGTGTCTTCATGCCCAAACACCAACAGATCAATCATTTTACTCTAAACGTATTTCCTTTTTTTCTCCTTTACAACAAAAGAAGGGTGCTATTATTATCATTATTTTGGAGTTTTTTTGAGACAGGGTCTCACTCTGTTGCCCAGGTTGGAGTGCAATGGCACAATCACAGCTCACCACAGCATTGGCCTCCCGGGCTCAAGCCATTCTCCCACCTCAGCCTCCTGAGCCCACTTTTGTTGGAGCAACCTCGGGAGAAGTATATCTGTGGGCGTTACTCTGGCCCTACTCTGATGAACAGCAGGTGGCGGGGCAGTTTCGTTAGAGGACACATTCTGGTCAGGGGATGAGATTGTCATGCTTTATCTTTACTGTTTTGATCAATCCAACCTGCGCCTTAGCAAGGATCCAGGTAGCCACATCATAGTCGAAGCCACATGAATCAAGAGGAGGAAAATGCAAGCCCCATGAAAACGCCCTGCCTGGGACCAGAGGTGAGAGGATGGGGCGAAAAGGCAATTCAGCCTCACTTCCTCCTTCCCTCTTGAAGGAGATGCTGCTGGTGCCCCGATCTTTGCCTCTTTGCCTCATCTGAAAGTCACCTAGAGCTTTGCTGGAAAATTCTCATACAAGCACATGCATCTTTCTGCCTGAGGACTTTCTCTGGATGTAAGGGCATGGCTGGCCCATGCATGGAGCGGGCTGAAGGCACAAGGACCTGCAGGAGAGGCCCTCAGTCGATGAATCGATGAGGGAAGGGAGTTGGTAGATAAGTGGCCCAGCTTCGTTGTCCATTTCGTGAGACCAGACTGGGCAACTTGGCTAGACCTCGTGTTTACAATCAATACAAAACAAATTTAGCCGGGAGTGGTGGTGCACACCTGTAGTTCCAGTTACTTGGATGGCTGAGGTGGAAGGATCACTGGAGCCCAGTGAGGGGAGGCTGCAGTAGCCGTGAGTGTGCCACTGCACTCCAGCCTGAGCGACGAGTGAGACTCTTAATAAATAAATAAATAAATCAGTAGACTTTGAGTCAAACAGATTACCTTCTATTCATGCAGGTGGGCCTCATCCCACTGGTTGAAGGCTTTAAGAGAAAAAGACTGGGTCTCCAGCCTGCCAGTCTACCCTGCAGATATTGGACTTACCAGGCCCCACAGCCAATTCCTTAAAAGATAGCCATGTGTGGCCTGATGACAAGAATACGGTCTGAGAAATGTCATTAGGTGATTTTATCACCATGCAAACATCACAGCAGGTGATCTCTCTCACACACACACACACACACACACACACCTGGAGGGTGGAACCTGCCACACATCCAGGCTACATGATACGACCTACACTTCTAGACAGCAAGTCTGTGCAGCAAGTGACTGCTCTGAACCCTGGAGGCAATTGTAACACAGCGGTATGTGTGTACCTAGACGTAGGTGAACACAGACAAGGTGCAGTAAAAATAAGATATAAAAGATTTTTAAAAAATTATACCTGCACGGAGCACTTACTGAGAGTGGAGCTTGCAAAACTGGAAGTTGCTCTGGGTTCATGAGTGCGTTGAGTGGTGAGTGAATGTCAGGGCCCAGGACGTTACTGCACTCTCCTTATACTTCATAAACACTGTGTACACAGGCTGAGTTACATTATAAAAATCTTTCCTTAAATAATACATTAGACTCACTGTAATGTTTTTACTTTGTAAACAGTAAAATTTTTTAAACTCTTTGAACTTTTTGCAGTAACACTTAGCTTAAAACACAAACACCTTGTACAGCTGTACAGAAATCTTTTCTTTTTCTTTTGAGTTGCAGTCTCGCTCCGTCGCCAGGCTGAAGTGCAGTGGCACGCTCACGGCCACCCCAGCGTCGACCTGCTTGGGCTCCAGCGATCCTTCCGCCTTAGCCTTCCAAGTAGCTGGAGCTCCAGGCATGTGTGCTATCACACCAGGCTAATTTTTGACTTATGGTAAAGATGAGATCTCATCAAGTTACCCAGGCTATTTTTGAACCCATGGGCTCAGGCAATCCCCTTACCTCAGCCTCCCAAAGTGCTGGGATTACAGGCTTGAGCAACCACGCCTGGCCTCTTTTCTTTCTTTATATACTTATTCCGTAAGCATTTTGCTAGTTTTACTTTTTTTTTAACTTTTAACTTTTTTGTGAAAAACTAAGACACAGACACACACACATGAGCCTAGTCCTTCACAGGACCAGGATTGTCATGTCACTGTCTTCCTGCTCCTCATCTTGTCCCTCTAGAAGGTCTGTGATGTGACTAGGTAATAGGAATTTTTCAACTTCACTATAAGCTTATGGGAACCACCATCATATATGTGGTCCAGTCAATGACTCACTGACTGAAACATTGTTATGCAACTCATGACTATAAATCTCTTTCTACACACACACACACACACACACATACACACACACATACACACACACAAAACCATTGGTTCAATCTATCTGGAAAACCCTAACAACAGTATACCATTTCCTTTCAAGTCCCACTGACCTGCCTGGAAATGCCAGTCTTTTTTTTTTTCAAGTGTTATAACAAAGTTTATTAGAGAAACAAGCGAGGAAAGGAAGGGAGACATGTCAGAGCTGAAATGGGCGAAAGAAACTGCTGGAATGCCAATCCTGTTGGCTCCCTTGCTGACAGGTCTGGCAGATGGTCCCCATCTGCTTGGCTCTCAGGAGTGTGCTCGTGGCTACCCTCAGCCACACTCTATGATTGGCTACACTCCTGTGACGGTGTGCACTGGACAGCCACCACCTCTGTATCTGGTTGCACCCTTCTCTAGAGTGTGGGTACAGCCTGGCTGGACTTGCCCTCAACTTTTCACAGAAGACACTCAGATCTGGTTCCTGGAAACCTGGATCCCACCTCCTTCCTTCCCTTGTGGCCCTCTCCCCAGCATGGCCAAGGGATTTCCAAAACTGTGAGAGGATAAATTACATTCCAGGAAAGTCTCAGAAAATCTACTGGCAGAGTCTCCTTTATATCGCTACAGTGACATCACATGTGTGTAGAGGCTGGGTTGGTTAAGACGTTAGAGTGAGAAGGTTGCTTGGATTCGCCAAATGTTGATATCCTTATGCCTGCTGGAAATGGCTTTGTTTAGAAGGGAATTACTCGGTAATGAGTACTCCACCAGGGTCCACATAGATATGAAAGAATAATCACTTGGGTTTTTGGAGCCAGCAGGTTTAGGTGGGTTTGCCCTGTGCAAACACACCAGGGGGACAGAGTGGGATTCAAGTGGACCCTGCAGGACGGAGCCTGACTCCAAGGAGTGAAGAACTTGCACAGGGATAGAGGGATCCTGGCATTGACCTTGTAGAGTCCTGGCATCCACGTGTCCATCTGGCTGGGTATCCTCTAACTAACCACTGCCTTTGTGCCCAACTGTCCTTCCAGTTAAAACTCGCCCACTGTGGGGTCAACTCTGACTCCTGGTGTGAAGTCTCCCCTACTATATTCCCTTGAAGTTGCCCTGGGCAATGGTCTTTACCAAATCTTCTCCACCCGTCACAAGGCCAAACACCTGCTAAATATCCTCCTGACCTGTCTCGTATTCATCTTTTTGAAGTGAGTTTTTCAAACACCTTTCAGCCTCCTCTTCTCCAGACTAAATATTTCTGCAACTTTTCAACTTTTTTTTGAATTCCCTCCAATTTTCCATATTATTCTTACATCAGGGAGTTTAAGTGGTATACAAGGCTCTACCCATAAAATAGAGGCATAAAATATCATTAATCATAAACCATTTATGGTGGTTATTATTATAGGTCTCGTCGGTGACTTGTCTTCTTAAAGGAGAGGAAAAGAAGCCCCCAACACAATCTGCTAATAAATCCAAAGCTTGGATTGATAAGGAAAACAATCTGCCTGAACTTTTAAGATAAAAGGAATCATTTAAAAAATCATTCCGGCCGTGCTCAGTGGCTCAGTCTGTAATCCCAGCATTTTGGGAGGCTGAGGCAAGTGAATTGGCTAGCCCGTGGGTTCGAGACCCGTCCGGGCAACTTGGCAAGACCTCATCTCTACAATAAAAAAAAAACTAGCCAGATGTGATGACGCATGCCTGTAGTTCCAGCTACTTGGAAGGCTGAGGCGGAAGGATCGCCAGAGCCCAGCAGGTTGAGGCTGCAGTGGCCGGGAGCGTGCCACTGCACTCCAGTCTGAGCAAACAGAGTGAGACTCTGACTCAAAAAAAAAACAAAAACAAAAACAATCATTCCATGCAAATTTACAGCGGAAGAATATCCCCGCCACCCCATCAATGGTAGCTTATAGAAATTCCAGCTAACAGCTCCTCACGCCAAATCCAGAAATGTCGAGGGCTTTATCAACAACTCTATTTATAAGACATGATTTTTCTGCTGGTGCCATTTGTTGTACATTATATATCATCTTAAAATGTAAACACAAATGTGTGTTATGTATGTAAACTATACATGGGTAGTTATGCTGTCTGCGCCGTTTATGGAACCTTGATATATCGTGAGAGTGAACACTCTAGATACCTGACCAACCTCTTGGGAGAGCCCAGGAGGTGAGGGGCTTTGTGCCTGGAGTCTGGCTTCAAATCCCAGCTCTACGCTCACAGATGTAGCCTTTCAGGGAGGTCTACTTACCTCCTCTGTGTCTTAGTTTCCTCATCTGTAAACAGGGAATGATAATAATAATAATACCTGCCTCTGGGAGTTTCCTGGACATGAAATAAGTTCATATGCATTTTATCCTATTTATTATTTATGTATTATTATTACTATTATTATTATTTTTGAGTCAGGGTCTCACTCTGTCACCCAGGCTGAAGTGCAGTGGCACGATCACGGTTCATGGCAGCCTTGACCTCCTGGGCTCAAGTCATCCTTCCACCTCAACCTCCTGAGTAGCTGGGACTACAGGCAAGTGACATCATGACCGGCTAATTTTTAAAAATTTTTTGTAGTGATGAGGACTCACTTCGTTGCCCAAGCTGGCCTCGAACTCCTGCAATCCTTCTGCCTTGGCCTCCCAAAGTGCTGGGATTGCAGGTATGAGCCACGGCACGGGCCTATTATTTTTTTAGAGACAAAGTTTTTCTGTATTGCTCAGGCTGCAGTGCTGTGGCACAGTCACAGGTCACTACAGCCTCCAACTCGGGCTCAAGTGGTTCTCCCGCCTCAGCCTCCCAAGTAGCTAGGACTACAGGTGCCCTTCACTGTACCCAGCTAATACATTTTTTAAAAACACACTCAGAACAGGCCCTGCCCCGGTAAGTGCTTGCTATGATTATTATCATCGTTTTAGTAATTATACTCTGAACATTGGCAAGGAAGCAAAAACAGTTCTGAAAACCAAGTCTGTCTATTTCTGCCGGAACACTCACAAGACAGTTTGTTCCTAAAGTCGTCATTAGAAAAAACAGAACAGCGTGATGGTGCCACTTGAGGAAGGACCCGGGAAGGCAGTGTCTGGCTGAGCTCCAGTGGGATCCTGATTCTCCAGGGAGTCCAGCTTCTTTCCCCATAGCGTTCCCAGGGTGTGATAAAACAGAGGGATGGAAGATTCATTCTCCCTCCTGCTTCCTCCAGCATTTTGTCTGATAATCACTGCAGCCTCCCTGGAGGGCCTGTGGTCCAAATGGGGCCTGGCGCATTCAAATACAGGCTCACTTGATTTATCTTGCAATTTCATACCTTTTTTTTTTTTTTGAGTTGGAGTTTCACTCTGTCACCCAGGCTGGAGTGCAGTAGCACGCTGCTCGCAGCCATGGCAGCCTCGACCTGCTGGACTCTGGCAATCCTTCCACCTCAGCCTTCCAAGTAGCTGGAACTACAGGCACGCGCTTCTACGCTTGGCTAGTTTTTTTATTTATTGTAAAGACGAGGTCTCGCCAGGTTGCCCCAGCTGGTCTTGAACTCCTGGGCTCAGGCAGTCTTCTCACCTCCACCTCCCAAAGTGCTGGGATTATGGGCAGGAGCCACCACGCCCAGCTGCATTTTCCTACTTTTGATAGCGACACAGATACAGAGAATTGGCTTGTTGGGGGTGTTTTCTATAAAAAGTCAATGATACAGACAACTAATAACAGCCCCTAACATGTTAGGAACAATAGGGAGTGGTGGGGGCTGTGTTGAAATGATGAGGACATCTCTGAAAAGATGAGCTACTCCTCACGCTGTGAAGGACCGCCACAGGGGAAAGACGTAGAAAGGCAGTTCAGAGTTTTGGACTTTATAAAGAATCTCCCAATTGTTAAACGTTGGCTCATTTCAATATATACTTAGACCAATTAAAATAACACCATGGGGCCGGGCATGGTGGCTCAAGCCTGATTACCCAGCACTTTGGGAGGCCAAGGTGAGGGGATTGCCTGTGCCCTTGGATTTGAGAACAGCCTGGACAACTTTGTGAGACCTCATCTCTACAGTACATCAAAAAAATTAGCTAGGTGTGGTAGCGTGCCCCTGTGGTTCCAGCTACTGGGAAGGCTGAGACAGAAGGATCGCCAGAGCCCAGCAGGTTAATGCTGGGGTGGCCCTGACTGTGCCCACTGCACTCCAGCCCGGGTGATGGAATGAGACTCAGACTCAAATAATAATAATTATTATTATAATGATTATGTCGTGGAAAGGCTTGCAGCAGACAAATGTGCACAATATCCCCTTTGTAAGCCACAGTAAGCAACAATTCGTTACAACGCTAAGCAGAGATTCTATAAGACAATGTTCATACTTGGGGTGCACAAGAAACTTCTAAGACACTTGTTTAAAAGGCAGAGTCTTGCTGGGTGTGGTGGCTCATGCCTGTAATCCCAGGACTTTGGGAGGCCGAGGCAAGAGGATTGCTTGGTCCCTTGAAGCTCAAGACCAGCCTGGGCAATATAGCAAGATCTTGTCGCTACAAAGAATAAAAAAGGCAGCTGGGTGTGGTGACTGTAGTCCCAGCTTCTCAGGAAACTGAGGTGGGAGGGTTGCCTGAGCCCAGGAAGTCAAGGCTGTGGTGAGCTATGATTGCGCTACTGCACTCCGCCTGGGTGACACAGTGAGACCCTGAATCAAAAAAAAAAAAAAAAAAAGAGGGATTGTGCTTCATCTCCTCAAAGACAGAGTGTCTACATAAATTATTTACACCACAGGGGTGGCGGTTTAACCCTGTAATCCCAGCAATCAGGGAAGCCGAGGTGGGAGGATTGCTTGAGCTCAGGAGTTCGAGACCAGCCTGGGCAACATAGTAAGATCGCTACTCTACAAAAATAAAAAAATTAGCCGGGCGTGGTAGTGTGTGCCTGTAGTCCCAGCTGTTAGGGAGACTGAGGCAGAAGGATCTTCTGAGCCCAGGAGGTTGACATTGTGGTGAGTTGTGATTGTGTCACTACACTCCAGCCTGGGTGACAGAGTAAGACCCCAACTCAAAAAAAAAATAGTATTTACAATTCTTCTGCACAGGAGATTTGCCACTTCGCCCCATTTATTTTTCAGTATGGACTCATGGGTAGTTATACTTTGGGTTGTCACCCAATACTGCTTTGTTTTGTTGCTCAAATTGTCCCAACTTTGGCCACTGGGAATTCTTTCCATTGTCTCCTGCGTCCCTCGGCCATTCCTCCATCAAGGTGGGTTTCGAGTCTGCGTTTGTAACAAGTTCCCCAAGAGATTCTGATGCAGGTGGTCCAAGGACCCCCCCGTGTGAAATATGACTCGAGGACATGCTACTGAGCTCTGCCAGATCTAGAATTATCCCATGCAGTGATCCCTTCAGCAAACAGGTAGGCGAGTAACTTCTCCGTGTCTTATTCATCTAGCAAACTTATCCTGAGTATGAATCCCCTGCCTCCTCCCGCTAGGCACAGCGCTAGACACTGGGATTAGAGTGCTGCCTGGGTGGGTGTGCCGCGGGAGCACGGGAATGTGGTTAAGGGAGAGAGGATGAGCAGTGGCCACCACTCCTTGGACCTGTCCGGAGTCAGTCCTCCTGGAGATGGCAGAAAGGAACATGTTAAGAATTGGGAGGCCCAGACGCTGTGGCTCAAGCCTGTAATCCCAGCACTTTGGGAGGTGAGAGGATTGCCTGAGTCCAGGGGTTCGAGACCAGCCTGGGCAACTTGGTGAGCTCTCGTCTCTACAATAAAATCACAAAAAGTAGCCGGGTATGGTAGCACGCACATATAGTTCCGGCTACTTGGAAGGCTGAGGCAGAAGGATCGCCTGAGCCCAGCAGGTCGACGCTGGAGTGGTCGTGAGTGTGCCACTGCACTCCAGCCTGGACGAGAGTGAGACTCACTCAAAAAAAAAAAGAATTGGGAGAGAGTTGTCTTCCCGTAGGACATGGGAAGGGGAAGATGGGCTCAAAAACACTTGTGGAAGATTTGGAATTGCAGAGGAAAATGGTTGATCCTCTGAGACTGACAAAAAAGGGAATTGGCTACAGAAAAGTTGCAGATGGTTAGAGGGACAGGGATGTTTGAGGTAACCTGGGATGGCTTTGATTTTTCTGGATGAAACAGGAGACCGGGTCACCCTTCCTAGAGTGAGATGTCTGGGAAGGACAGTAAAGGTTTGAGGCCATAGTTAGGAGGTTGTCTTACTCCATTTTGTGTTGCCATAACGAAATACCTGAGACCCGATAATTTACGAGAACAGAAATTTGTTGAAGTTCTGGGGGCTGGGAGGGCCAAGATCAAGGCACTGGCATCTGGTGAGGTCCTTCTTGCTGTGCCCTCCTATGGCAGAAGAGAGTAGACCCACTCCCACAAGCTCTGTCCATGGCACCATGAATCCATGGGGCCTCCATGAGGGCTCTGCCTTCATGACTAAATGCCTCCTCAAAGGCCCCTCTGCAGCATTGGGGATTCGGTTTCTCACACATGAATTTAGGGGGACACATTCGGATCATAGCAGAGGTGTATCAGTTAGGGTTTAGTCAAGGGCCTGGAAGAATAGCAATCATATGGAAAGAGAGAATTAAATATAAAGCATTGTTGGCTGGGCACAGTGGCTCACATCTGGAATCTCAGCATTTTGGGAGGCCAAGGTGAGAGGATGG
The DNA here is from genome assembly GCA_963574415.1 of Tarsius wallacei. Taxonomy (NCBI): domain Eukaryota; kingdom Metazoa; phylum Chordata; class Mammalia; order Primates; family Tarsiidae; genus Tarsius; species Tarsius wallacei. The sequence continues at coordinate 59,699 of CAUYQG010105626.1, forward strand.
CTGGAACCCCAGGAATTCAAGAATAGCCTGGGCAACATAGTGAGACCTCATCTCTACAAAATGTCAAAAAATTAGGCATAGTGCCACATGCCTGTAGTCCCAACTACTCAGGAGGTTGAGGAGGGAGGATCACTTGAGCCCAGGAGTTGGAGGCTGCAATGAGCCGTGATTGTGTCACTGCACTCCAGCCTGGGTGACAGAATAAGACTCCAATTAAAAAAAAAGATTAGGCCAGGCTTGGTGGCTCAACCTGTCATCCCAGCACTTTGGGAGGTCAAGGTGAGTGGACTGCCTGAGCCCACGGGTCCGACACCAGCCCGGGCAACTTGGCGAGACCTCGTCTCTACAAGAAATCAAAAAAATTAGCCGGGCATTGTAGTGTGTGCCTGTAATTCCGGCTACTTGGAAGGCTGAGGTGGAAGGATCGCCGGAGCCCAGCGTGACACTGGGGTGGCCGTGAGCGTGCCACTTGCACTCCAGCCTGGGCGACAGAATGAGACTCCAACTCAAAAAAAAATTGTTAGCCACAAGGTTAACTCGGTAACTACAAAGGCAAAAGGAAAACCCTGAGATATCATCGAGGAAGCATTTACTACCCCTCAAACAAAGCTGAGCAAACAAAGGGAAGCAGTTTGAACTATTAAAACCTAGAAACGTAGAGGCCTGGCCCCCAGGACCAGCACCCAGGCCTCTGGCACTGGGGTGCTGCCTGGCTGGTGCTGGACTGGAAGTGATGTCACTGGCTGTGCAAACCTTGCACACACTGACACCTGCATTCAGCTGCTGCTGCAGAAGGGGCTGCCCCTGGCGGTGGAACGCTGCCGGCGTGTCGCTCAGAGGGGCCCCAGGCCGCAAGGTCACCAGACCCTCCTTCTCCTCCGGCTTGCTATTCCCAATAGCTCCCCAAAGGGGTAGAGCCCAACATGCAGCTTGCAGCATCTCCGCCCAGCAACATGAAGCCAAGCAGAAAAGTCTGGGCTTGGAATGACAGGCAGTCACTCAACACCTGCCATGGGGCATGCACAAAGCCACCCCTCCCTGTAGGCATTACATTTAGGGGCTGCATGTGCACAGGAGTCTGTATATTGGCTGACTTTCTATCCTCTGCCATCTGCAAATCATTTCCTGTTCTCCTAGGCCCTGGCTGTATTGGAGGTTTCTTCTTCTTCCAAGGGTCAGCCTCTGGTTTCCTTGGTTGCTAACCCTCCTCCAGAAAATTCTTCATGGTCGCCTGGTTGTGGGGGACTAAACGAGGCTGTCCACTGACAGATGAATGGATAAATACGATGTGATACACACACACAGTCGACTACTGCTCAGCTTAAAAAAGGAAGGAAATTCTGACACACACATTCATCCACAACGTGGATGAGCCTTGAAGACATTAAGCTAAGAGAAAAGCCAGTCACCAAAGGGCAAATGCTGGATGGTTCCAATTACATGAGGTACATAGAATAAGCAGGTTCATAAAGATAGAACGTATTTTTTTTTTTGAGTCGGTGTCTGACTCTGTCAGCCAGGCTGGAGTGCAGTGGCAGGATCACGACGATCACGGCTTACCGCAGCCTCAAACTCGGGCTCAGGTGATCCTTCCACCTCAGCTTCCTGAGTAGCTGAGATTACAGGCATGCACCACCACGCCAGGCTTATTTGTTTCTTTCCTTCTTTCTTTCTTCCTTCCCTTCCTTCCCGTCATCTCTCTTTCTCAGATAAGGTCTCACTATGTTACCCAGGCTGGTCTTGACCTCCTAGGCTCAAGCAAGCATCCCACGTTGGCCTCCCAAAGTGCAGGGACTATAGGTGTGAGCCACTGCACCCAGCCACGACAGAAAGTAGAATGGTGGTTGCCAGAGAATGGTGAGTTGTTGTTTAATGGGTCCAGGACTTCAGTTTTGCAATATGAAAAATGTTCTGTGGGTGGATGGTGGTGATGGTTGCACAACAGTGCCAATGTACTGCACACTTAAAAATGGTTAAAATGGGCAACCCTCTCGGGTCCCCTCCCACTGCGGGAGCTTTTCTATCCTCTCAATAAATCTTGCTTTCTAAAAAAAAAGGGGGGGTGGTTAAGATGGTAAATATTATGTTGTGCGTTATTTAACACAGTTACTTATTTTTAGAAAGGAACTAGCAAAGGTCAGAGCTGGGGGTTAGGGGTGGGCGCCCCGAGCCCAGTGTGTCACATGCCTCCATCTTCCCGGGGTGACTCATTCCTCCATCACCTGGGTGAGCAGCATTTTCCAGCTTTGCTTAGTGAGTTCTGGTGTCCTTGCGTCTTCGTGGGCTTTACTGTACACCCACCCCCCAGACATGTGTGTGCAGGAGCAGATAGGCCTATGGACAGTAAGTTATCTCAGCTGATGATGAGAATCGTCAATATGGAGTCATTACAACATGCCAGGCACATGTGTGATCCGCAGTACACCTATGTTGCAGAGACTGTGATCATCTCCATTTTGTAGATAAGGAACCTAGAGCTCACAGGGGTTGTGGCAAGCCTGAGGTCACCTGTCTGCTTAGGGGAGAAGCCAGGTAGAAACGGAGTCCTAGAACCTGTGCCCCAACCGCGGGACTCTACCGCCCCCTAGTGGACCACCTACTCTTGCATTTGTCTCGCCTATGGCTCATACCAAGGCAGCATCTCCGGTTTCTCTGTAATGCCAACAACTTTAGGAGGCAGAGGAGAGAGGATTGCCTGAGCCAGGGGTTCGAGACCAGCCTGGGCAACTGGGTGAGACCTCATCTCTACAGTAAATTTAAAAAATGAGCTGGGCGTGGTGGTGTGTGCCTGTAGTCCCAGCAATCAGAGTTGTCATTGTGAGAATGTAGGAGCTTGAATCAGAGCAACGAACAGACATTAAATTTCTTGTTAAACTTGGCAAGAGTAGAAGTGAAATCAGGGGCATGATAGTCCAAGTTTATGGGGATAATGCCATGAAGAAAATGACATTTTTACAGATGGATTAGATGTTTTTCTGAGGAAACAGACAGCGTCACTGATGAAAAGCCATCAGGACGGCCAGTGAGCAGAATTGACTAAAACACTGCAAACGTCCATTGAATTGTGCATCGAAATCGTCGGCTAACTGTGAGAAGCATAGCAGACCAAATAAACATTGATAGAGCAACAGGAAAATCTTAACTGAAAATCTTGGCATGGGAAAGGTGTGTGCAAAAATGGTCCCGAAGGAGCTCCTGCATCATGACAATGCACCAGCTCACACAGCACTGTCTGTGAGGGAGTTTTTAGCCAGTAAACAAATAACTATATTGCAACATCCTCCCTACTCCCCTGATCTGGCCCCCGGTGACTTTTTTCTTTGCCCGAAGATAAAGGAAATATTGAAAGGAAGACACTTGGATGACATTCAGGACATCAAGAGTAATATAACAACAGCTCTTATGGCCATTCCAGAAAAAGAGCTCCAAAATTGCTTTGACGGGTGGACTAGGCACAGGCATTGGTGCATGGCTTCCCAAGGGGAGGACTTTGGAGGTGAATAGTGATATCCAGCAATGAGGTATGGAGCACTTTTTCTAGGATGAGTTGACAAACTTGATTGTCAGCCCTCGTGTGTAGTCTGCATCAGTTTCTGAGTGTGGGTCTTATCCACTGAGAAGGGCCCTTCCCAACCATACAGGCCACTGTGGATGCCTTGGGACTTCTGGCATGTACATCTGGGCCTATTGGGTGATTGAGATATCTTTTATTGCTTGACCCAGGATCCAACCGAGGGTCCCATATTGCATTTAATTGTGACATTTCCTTAGCGTTCTTCAATCTGGAAGAGTGCCCTCCTCGCCACCTCCTTCTTTTTTTTTTTCTTATCGCATGGAACTTTCTGGAAAAGTTCAGGTGAGTTGTTTAATAGATTGTCCCCCATGCTGAATTTGTCTAATTGATATTGAGTGGGGTGTGGTGTGTTGATTTGTGGGTTCTTTGACTTCATCACAGAAAAGCATTTCAGAGTGAATCCCAAGTATAGTTTAAGACAGAATTTATTAGTGATATGCCCAATAGGCGTGGGTGCCTTAAGAGAAAAGACTTGTGTTTGCCTTTGACAAGAAGCTTTATATAATTTTACAATCATGATTAAGCCAACTAGGAGCTAAGGGGGGTGGGCTGCAGTTTTGACGACCATCTCTCAATTTTCTAAGGTCACAAGGACCTTCTAAATAATTAAAGTTATTGCCGGATTTGGGCTCTTCTTAGACCATCATGTCTGTGTTTTGGGTAACTCCCTGTTGTTTCTGTGATTTACTGCCCTGGGTAGATCCATATTTCCGCCCATAAAGGGGTCAGGTCTGCTGTGCTTGGTTGGTCGGGTGAAGGTCACGTACCAATAAGAAAGATGTCTGGATGCTTAGCCTATTTTAATTAGACCTGCCAAAGAAAACCTGCCTAAATACTTCTGAGCTATGCTAACGAATTCCTGCCTCAAAATGGTTTCCTCATGTTTGGATTCAGATTCGTATTTTTGGCAAGATGACTTTGTAGGTGACGATTTGTACTTCTCATCACCTTGTATCAGGAGGCACGTGAAATCTGGTCTGGGAATTGAACAGTCAACAAATAGATACGGCCGGGCTCAGTGGCTCAGCCTGTAATCCCGCACCTTGGGAGGCTGAGGTGAGTGGATTGCCTGAGCCCGCGGGTTCGAGACCCGCCTGGGCAACTTGGAGAGACCTCATCTCCACAATAAATCAAAAATTAGCCGGGCAGTGCGCGCCTGTAGTTCCAGCTACTTGGAAGGGTAAGGCGGAAGGATCGCCGGAGCCCAGCAGGTCGAGGCTGCGGTGGCCGGGAGCGGCCACTGCACTCCAGTCTGGGCGACAGAGTGAGACTCCAACTCAAAACAACAACAACAACAACAACAACAAAACACAAAAAACAAATAGATACGCACAGTGCGTATATGCTGTGTGGTGTGTAATGACCACATGATGGGAAGACACCAACATGGTTGGGAGGTGAAAATAGAAAGAAAACAGAAGCGCAGGCTTCTGGATTATGAACAGGTCCACAGAGCAGGAGACACAACTCACAGTCATGGGTCCAAATATGAGGGGGGACCCCCCCAAACCCCAGAATTATCTGTTGGAGAGCAGGCCCCTTGTAGGCTTCTGATCCTGCTAGGTCAGTGTTCTAGGAACCCATCAGTATACCAGTTAGTATTGTTGTGAGAGGCTGCGTTCAGCTTCGGTGATTTCATTTTTTTGAAGATTCTTTCAATGCGTTGGCCCATTTCATGATGTGTGATTGACAGGTGCACTGCCCATACCCTGCTGAGTGCTCAGCAGTTTTTGACCAAAAATGGCATGATCCCCACGCCTCACCCTCCCTATTCCACCCGATCTTGCCCTGAGCTACTTTTTTGTTTGTTTGTTTCCCCGGATGAAAAATCCTCAAAGGGAAACGTCTTGCCAATGTAGAAGAGATGAAATAGTAAAAAAGCAGAAGTACTAAAAGGCATCAAAATTGACGAGCTCAAAAACTGTCTTGGGCAGTGGAAAAAGCATCTCAAAAGGTGTATTGCATCAAACGGAGAGTGCTTTGAAGGTGACTGAAGTTTAAACATGTAAGAGTAAATACACAATTCTTAACAGATAAATTCCAGGTTTTTGTAGGGGGTCCCTCCTTGTACAAGTCAGGAGGCAGGTGGTCCAGAGCTGATGGGACACAGGGTCCTTCTCTCTGCTATCACTGGGGTGTGGCTTTAGTTTTCATGAATCCAAGATGGCTTCTGCCCCCCCTAGACACTGAGATCCCCTTCCAGGCAGGAAGACGAAAAGGGGCTTGCCAATTGCCTCTGCTCCCCATTTAAGGGGCTTTCCCAGAAGAGGCACCCAATGATTCCATTCATATCTTATTGGTTGGGACTGTGTCACATGGTCAACCCAGTATCCACAGTCATCTGGGAAATGTAGCTGTTGGTAACATTTCTGCTCTGAACAAAACCAGCGTTCCGTTAGCAAGAAAGAGGGCGAGACTGAATATTAGGTAGGCAATTGGTAGTCTTTGCCCTGGAAGGGGAGGCCTCTCCTCTTGGCTGGCAGAGGGCGGCCTTCTATCCACGCCTCACATGTGTGTTTGTGTCCAAATCTCTTCTTATTGGGACACCAGTCAGCTTGGATCAAGGCCCACCCTAGTGACCTCATTTAATGTTAATTACCTCTTCAGTAGCCCTGTTTCCTAAGTCAGTCACATTCTGAGGGACTGGGAGGTAAAACATCAACATATAATCTTTTGTTTGTTTTTTTGGCGCCAGGGTCTCACCCTATCATCCAGGCTGCAGTGCAGTGGCATGATCTCAGCTCACCACAACCTCGACCTCCTGGGCTCAGGTGATCCTTCTGCCTCAGCCTCCTGAGTAGCTGGGACTACAGGAGCCCACCACCCTGCCCAGCTAAATTTTCTTTTTTTTTTTTTGAAGAGATGAGGAATCGCTATGTTGCCCAGGCTGGTCTCAAACTCCTGGGGTCAAGCAGTCTTCCCGCCTCAGTCTCCCAAAATGCTGGGGTTACAGGCATGAGCCACTGCACCCAACCAACATATGAATTTTGAGGAGACACACTTCAGCTCGCCACAAGGCCTACACTCCACACGGAGACACCAGACCTTCCAAAGGACAATGAGGTCTTGATTCAAACCGGTATCGGTGGTGTCAGCAGTGAGAATGATGCACCCCTGCCACCATAACCATCAGCTCCAAAGACTGGCAGCCCTCAGTCTGCTAGTGAAGACGATTCACTTTCCCAGGGCTTGCTAAGGACAAGCACCCAAGGCTTCCCGATTGTATTTTTGTTCATTAAGCAATTAATTGCAGAATTCCCTAGTTTTTTTTTTTCTTATGGCAATAAAGAGTGAAAAAAAAATACCGTCTAATTTTAGCAGCAATTAACCTGAATCCGCCCAAAGGTGCTTTTGACCTGCTGCATGAAGGCTGCGGCAAGGGTGGCCAGCCCGGATTTTCTGCTTGGAATTGTCCCCACACCCCTCTCCGCTGGACCCGCCAAACATCACCGCCACCCTCGCCCTGTCCATGGTTATCTCTTTTCCATTTCAAGATGTCATGACTAGAGGACACTTTGAAGGAACATGACCAGATACATTTCGGGGCCAAGACATGACCCTGTCCTTCACTGGAGGCAGCTGGAACCAATGTGTCACATTTTTCTTTCTTCTCTCTGGCTCAGAGGCAGAAAAAACGCTATGGTTTCTGACCTATGACATGAAAACAAGGACAGAAGTTAAAAAAAAAAACAAAACAGCTCCCAGATCCCCACACTTGTAATCTCTACCTCCCCACCCCCACCCCACTGCCCTGCAACAGAGCGAGAATAGAAACTGAAATTTTTAGAACAAAAACTTTGCATGGGCTGACCTTGTTTTGCTTTAGGACCCTGGAGTGGATTCTAGTCAGATGAATTTGAAGCAACAGAGATAAAAGATCAAAGTATCAGAACTATAATAAGAATATCCTTTTAGAATACCGTAGAACCCGCTGAATATTTCTAGTGCCTCAAAACTGCTTTGGAGAATGTAGAATGATTGGAATAAAGTACTGTTCTTGATGTAATAGAAAAGACTACTTACTTCCAAGCTAGACTTAAGTACAGCGACTTGGGCATGAAAAATATAAAAGATCTGGGCTACCAATACTGAGTTCCAATCTCCTCATGCCGTTAGGAGGATAATGCCTTTTCCACTTCCGAGTATAATGCGCTCTTCTCTTTTTTTTTTTTCCCCCAAAAATTTGTATTATAAAGATGTGAGGTACAATTCAGGGTTAGGCATCCAAACGTTGATTATGCAGGCACCCTTGTTGATGAGGTGTGCCCCTCCCTCCCCTAGCAGTTTCCCTCAACTGCCACTCCCACCCCCTCCCCCCGACAGTTTCCCATTACTGCCAATCGCTTTCTTATAGCATTATAATTGTTCAAGGTTCGCTTCTGAGTGATAACCTATGAAACTCTGTTCTTTGTTTCTGTGATAAACCACTGAGTATGATTGACTCCAAATCTATCCAGGTTGCTGCAAAGTCCATATATCTTTTCTTGAATAGGCTGTCTCTATGCTTTGTTTCCCAAATCTGTTGGTTTTTTAACAGCATTTCTCATTGTCTACCTCTGAGTACATTTTCCCAGCCTCCCCTTTTCCCGCCACAGTTTTTCCTAGTTGTGACCTCACTTTTTTCTCTCAGCTTCCAGGCGGAGTAGTCTCTCCCGCTCGGCTCTCACACCCACCTTGTGTAAGGAAATACTGGTGCCTCCAAAGTTTAGACCTAGAATTAGAATCTGGTGCATGAGGGTAGTTGGTTTAGGGGCCTTAACTGCCCCCCAGTGTCCCCTAGCTCATGAGGTTTCCCTCACATTGTCAGATGACTTTATACTTGCAAATCAGAACAGTGCTTGGCGCATAGTATGTGCTCAGTAAAGTCAGACACTATTATTGCGGCAGAATAGCAAGACTTCTCTGGCCACCGTCAGAGAGGAACAGACAACGAAACAAGGAGAATATGAGGAGTTCAAGGACAGCCTGTCTTAGAAATAAGCTCTGATCTCCCCCGTTGCTTTCTTTTTGTTCTCAAGACTCATGGTCGATTCCACATGGGATCCCAGAGAGAGAGTGCTCCCAGCCTGTCTCTTTAGATGGTCACAGCTGACTTCCCACCACCAGGTTCCTCCTGGACACCACAACCTCTCTGTAGTGAAACCCAAAAGAAAAGGCCTCTTAGGGCCTTCCTGCTGACCCTAGTTTCTGGCCTGAAAGATTTATCTTTCTTCCAGGAATCGACGCCATGACAACGTTCCCTTTTCGGGTGACCCTCTCCCCTGAGCATGGAGATGCCTGGCTCCATCTCTAGCGTGGGTCCAATTGTGTACTATCCCAACCCTGTGATATACACAACACACCCCTACAACCACACCTCCACAGGAGAAGGTGGCTCCCTCGTGGGCGGGTCCCACGTCTCACCATTTAAACTGTAACACGAACACTTGCCTCTCGGGTCGATTTGAATCGAGTTGAGAACACGCCTATGAACCTGTCCTAAGGACTTCAAATTTCTGGAATCACACAATGTTGGAGGAGAGGCCTACAGAATCCAAGTTAGAACCTCAGCCATGGAACTGAATTAAGCACTGGCGACCCCCCAAAGTCGCATAGGAACTTGGTAAGTCCCACTTCAACGCGATTTCATGAACTGAGATCAGGTTGTGAAAGACTGAGACTAGGAAGAGAATCTGAAAAGAAGGGAAGGAGAAATGCCCCAAGGACAAAGGAATCGTCAAAAGCACCTGCTTCACAATTTCGTTTTCCTCCCTGCCCTAGGTTAGCAGAGATGGTTTTGATGTCTTCTCCATCACCAGTATTCTTGCTTCAGTGAATATCGTGTAAGTCTGCGTTCTCTATTCTCTTGCATGAGGACTGCTGCCCAGCCTTGGTTCTACCTCAAATCTAGGTTGTTTTTGAGAGTAGGATTTATTGAGAGGACAGAAAAACTCCTACAGTGGGAGGGGACCTGAGGGGGTTGCCTGCCTCAAATCTATTAATAATATATATACGACTGGGCACGGGGACTCGCACCTGTAATCCTAGCACTTTGGGAGGCCAAGGTGGGAGGATCGCTTGAACCCAGGAGTTTGAGACCAGCCTAGGCAACATAGTGAGACCTTGTCTCTACAAAAAAAAAAAATTAGCCAGGCGTGGAGGTGCATGCATGTCGTCCCAGCTACTTGGGAGTCTCTGGTGGAAGGATCGCCTGAGGCCGGGAAGTCCAGCTCTGTGGGCAACAGAGTGAGACCCAAGCTCAAAAAATACACACACACACACACACACACACACACACACACACACTATTTATACTCTTATCTAAGGCCAGCTCCCTCCCTCACTTTTGACCTGTATTTCATCATCTCACAACTATTCATGAAATGAGGCAGTTCTCACTTTTCTCTCCTGAAACATCAATTTTCACCTTCTGTTGGATCTTGTGAAAATATCCTGTCCAAAAATACATGTCCTTCTATCCCCTTTACTCTATTTTTCTCCCCTTTTTGAAGGCTATCAAAGTGTTGTCACCCTTGGCCATTGAGTCTCCTCCCCTCCTGTCCTCTCTTCATCTCGCTTTTGACCCATGACTCACAAAAGTCAAGCTCCTCCGTGTCACCAATGACCTGAACCTTACCTCATCCAATGGATCCATAATTGACCTCCCAGCAGCTTTGGCTAGTTGATCATTCCCACCTTTTCTTTTCCAAAAAAAATCTATTATGACATTTTTCATACATTCGGAAGCAAAAAAGATCAATACAATAATCACCAGTGTACCCATCAGTCAGCTTAAAAAGTAGGACATTTTGGCCAGGTGCCGTATCTCACACCTGTAATCTCAGCACTTTGGGAGGATTGCTAGAGCCTGGGAGTCTGAGACCAGCCTGGGAAACATAGCAAGATCCTATCTCTACAAAAATAAAAAATTAACCAGGTATGGTGGTGTATGCCCAGCTACTTGGGAGGCTGAGAAAGAAGGATTGCCTGAGGCCAAAAGGTCAAGGCTGTGGTGAGCCGTGATGGTGCCACTGCATTCCAGCCTGGGGGACAGAGTGAGACACCACCAGCAATAAAAAAAAGGTAGAACGTTCTCATTGGAAACTCTCCTGCGTCTTTCTATGGTTGCTTGTTCCTTCCTACCTCCTGAAAACAACCAGTCTCCTGAATTTTGTGCTTGTCATTCTCTTGCTATCCTACATAACTTTACTATATGTATATGAGGTCTGACCATTAGGTTTGCGAACTTGCCACTGTGCACTTACAATGGCAGCGCTGTACAAACAACTCGGTAAGGTTTTATAATCTTGGAATATCAGTGTCTTGCGGCTGTGTTTGTGTCAACGTGTGGCAGTGTCTTGCTAAATGGCATTCATTATTGTTGCATGTTTTTGTGCGCTGTCGCGAGAATGTCGGAGCTTGAATCAGAGCAGTGACCAAACACTAAATTTCTTGTTAAACTTGGCCAGAGTGGAAGTGAAATCAGGGACATGTTAGTTCAAGTCTATGGAGATGATGCCATGAAGACAAACGGCATTATTACAGATGTACAGATGGATTACTTGTTTTTCTGACGGGATAGAGAGTGTCATAGGTGAAGAGAGGGCAGGATGCCAGTAATGAGCAGAACTGACGAAAACGTTGCAAAAGTTTGTCGAATCATGTGTCAAAATTGTTGGCTGACTGTGAGACGCATAGCAGGCCAAATAAGCACTGATAGAGGAACAAGAAAATCTTAACTGAAAATCTTGGCAAGGTGAAAGGTGTGTACAAAACAGTCCTGAAAGAGCTCTTGAATCACAACAGTGTACCAGCTCCCACAGCACTGTCTGTGAGGGAGTTTTTAGCCAGTAAACAGATAACTGTATTGGAACATTCTCCTTACTCTCCTAATTTGGTCTTCAATGACTATTTTCTTTACCCAAAGATAAAGAAAATGGAAAGGAAGACACTTTGATGACATTCAGGACATCAAGGGGAATTTGACAATAGCTCTGGTGGCCATTCCAGAAAAAAAATTCCAAAATTGCTTTGACAGCTGGACTAGGCACTGGTGTCAGTACATAGCTGCCCAAGGGGAATACTTCAAAGGTGACCGTAGTGATATTTAGCAATGACATATGTAGCACTTTTTCTTTGTTGAGTTGGAATCTCACTCCGTCACCCAGGCTGGAGTGCAGTGGCATGCTCATGGCCAGCCCAGCGTTGACCTGCCGGGCTCTGGCAATCCTTCTGCCTCAGTCGTCCAAGTAGCTGGAACTACAGAAGCACGCTATCATGCCCAGCTAATTTTTTTATTTTTATTTTTTATTGTAGAGATGAGGTCTCACCATGTTGCCCAGGCTGGTCTCAAACCCGCAGGCTCAGGCAGTCCTCTTGCCTCGGCCTCCCAAAGTGCTGGGATTACAGGGTTGAGCCATTGCACCTGGCCATGTAGAACTTTTTCTAGGATGAGTTCATGAACTTAGTTATCAGACCTCATATATGTATATCTTTAACAGAGGATTATTTAGTTTTAATTTTACAAATTTTATTATATAAATGTTAACTGACTGTATGTATCTGTCATGTAACTTGTTTTTGTTCCTTTCAACATTATTTTTACCTGTAACTACACCTTGAAGGAAGCACATACCTATATACTGTTGTGCAGAATTTTATTATATGCCTGTATTAGTTATCCATTGCTCTGCAACAAATTACTTGAAAATTTATCAGCTCAAAATAACTATGAACAGTTTCTGTAGGTCAGGAATTTGGAGGAGGCTTAGATAAGTTGTTTTAGCTCAGGAGTTCTCATGAGGTTGCAGTTAAGATGTTAGCTAAGTATGTAGTCATCAGAAGGCTTGACTGGGGCTGGAGACTTTGTTTTCAAGATGGCTAGTTGTTGGAAGGAGGCCTTAGTTCCTTGTCATGTGGACATCTCTATGGGTTGCTTGAGTATCCTCACAACATGGCAGCTGGCCATGAGAATGACCCAAGAGAACAAGGTAGAAGTCACCCTAGTTGACATGACTTTGGAAGTCATGCACCGCCATTTCTGAAATATCCTGTTGGTCACATAGGTCAGCCCTATTCAGTATAGCAGGGGACAACATAAGCATCTGAATACCAGGAGGTGACATCGGAGGCCATCTTAGAGGTTGGCGACCACAATGACAATATCACAATTTATTTATCTACTCTTTTACTGATGACACTTATGTGGCTGCCTTTTTTTTTTTTTTTTTAATTATTTGTTATTACAAACAGTGCAGTTATGATCATTCTTGTTCAGGATTCCTGGTTCCTGGTACACATGAACAAGTTTCTGTAGAAGGAAACTGCTGGGCCATAGGGTGTGTGTGTCTTCAGATTTATGAGATAGTGCCAGAATTGTTCCCCAAAGTGGTCGTGCCCATTTACACTCCCTCCAGCAGTGAATGCTGTTTCCCACACTCCATATCCTTTTCAATGCCCGGTAGTGCCAGACTTTTAAAATTATGCCAGTTTAGTGTGTATACAATGTTCTCTTTTGAGGATTTAAATGTGCATTTTTCTAAGTTACTAACAAAATTAAATGCTTTTCATATGTTTATTGCCCACTCATGCTTCATTTAAGGAGAAATCCCTGTTTATATTATCTGCCCATTTTTCTATTGGGTTATTATGTGTCTTTGGCTTACTAATTTGCTGGAGTTACTTATATATTCTGGATAATGAAGAAGCGTCTAGTGATATGTGCTGCAAATATCTTCTCCCAACATGTGCTTTGTCTTTTTACTTTTGTATTGTTTTATGAGAGATGAAGGTCTCACAATGTTGCCCAGGCTGGAGTGCATGGGGATTTTGACCTGCTCTGTTTCTGATCTGGACCAGTTCACCCCTCCTTAGGCAACCTGGTGGTTCCTCACTCCTGGGAGTCACCCTACTGATGCTGAAATTCGCGGGGACGCCCAAGTGGCACAGCACACTACAGCCCAGAGGCTCAAGCGATCCTCTTGCCTCAGTCTCCTGAGTAACTGGGACCAGGTGCATGCCACCACGCCCAGCTAATTTTTTTGTAGAGTTGTGGTCTCACTACTCCTGGCCTCAAGCGATCATCCCACATCAATGTTTTTTTTCTTTTTTTTGATAAATAAAAATGTAAAATGTATTAATTTCCCCTCCAGGTGGTATGAGCTCTTTATGTCTTCTTAAAGGCATACTTCGACTCACTGAGGTCACAAAGATATTTGCCTATACTTCCTTCAAAGTTTTTTTCAGTTTTGCCATTTATAGTTAGGTGTTTCAGGCTCCCTCTGAAACACGACTCCAGGGACATCCTCCCAGCTGACTCCAGGATTTGCTCCCACCTGACTTGTTGCTTCTTGGTTTCCATTGAAGACTCTTCTCCCCTTTTGCACTGTGTAAGAGAGGGAGCGTCTGGAATGCTGATCCTCTGTGGTTGTCTAGATGCCCTCAATATTCTTTATCTATATGTCTTGGGCCTCTAATCAAATATCACCTCCTTAGCAAGGCCATTCCTGAGCACACCACGTAAAATAGCAGCACCTGTTTCTCTCTACACTGGATTTACTTTATTCTATATCAAAGCATTGACAGTCACCTCCTGACCTTATATTAGAAATCTGTTATAAATTGTCTGTCCTGGTCAGGTACGGTGGCTCACGCCTGTAATCTCAGCACTTTGGGAGGCCAAGGTGGGAGAATCGCTTGAGCTCAGGAGTTCTAGACCAGCCTGGGTAAGAGAGTGAGACCTCGTCTCTACAGAGAATCACAAAATTAGTTGGGCTTGGTGGCTTGAGCCCAGGAGGTCAAGGCTGCGGTGAGCGGGGATCGCACCACCGCACTCCAGCCGGGGCAACAGTGCAAGACCCTGACTCAAAAAAGAAAAAATTGTCCAGTATTAGAATATATGCTTCATAGACCACAAATTGTTTGCTGATGAATATAAATGACCAAGAACAGTGTTTGGCATGTTATAGATGCTCAATAAATGTGTGTAATAAAATAAGCAGTGATAACATGCATTTAAATTATACTTTATAGCTTATGAAGCTCTGTTATATGTAATCATATTCCTCCTAGCACCAATTTACTCTCAGAGATGTGAATTTGCCTACATTTGTGAATGTCAGAGCAATAACTTCTCTTTCTTTGGGGTTCTCTCAAAATTTTGCCTCAGAACTCTTGATTTTCTTCCCTACAATATCTCAAAGATGACTTCAGGCCATGTGAACTTTCACTCAGTGTTTCACATAAAGAGCATGCAGCTCTGATAATGTGACAAGCACTTCAAATTAATACATGTGTGAAGGTGTTTGTACACTAAGTCTCAAGAAACCCAGGGCTATTCTCAATTGTCTCTTTTCAACAAAAATACATGACCTTGGGCCCACCCTGGTTTTGATGCCACCATAAACATTTTTGCTGGAAGCAAAATGCCACAAACATTCTCACTCACCACAACTGTCAGCAGCTAATTCCCAGAATCACAGCCCACATTCACACATGGGGTCATCTAGCTCCAGGGCCCCCTGGGAGACAGACAGACAACGATATGCAGACCTCTATCCACCTTGCATTATCAACCCAGTCAACTCGATGTGGCCAAGTCAATAAATACACATATTTGGCAGGTTTGAGATGTATTCATTTACTAAGTCTACCGAGAGTTTTTGAGCTTCATACATGAGAATTTGGTCATTGTGTTCTACTGACTGGCTGGCACTCTGACTCATTTTACAACACAAATAGAATGGATCTGAATCTGTCTCCCTGAGAACACAAAAGGTAACTTGAGGGTGATATGAAAATAGTTTTCTAATTCTCTGGGAACTCAGTGGGCTGGTAATTGTTGTTGAAAGTTCTGGCACTGGGGGTCAGTCTCTGCTGTGTCCTGACAGCTCATAATCTCAAAGTACACATTCACAGAAACGTGGGAAAGATTCCGGGCACTTTTCAGGGCGCGGCGAAGCTCAAAGACCTGTTAACAGAGCTGCAGGAGACAGAGGTGACGAAATTGGTAAAGCAGGGAACCATGGACAGATGTCAAAGTCTCTTATCAGCATCAGAACCAACTGTCCTCTCGGAAATCTCCTGCTAAGGGAGTTGGACTGATTGGCACTATTTAACTGTGAGACAGAAACTAAATCAGGAGTAGCTTTTCTGGGGACTAAAAGAGTGTAGCATGAACCATACACAAAAATCAACTCTCAGTGGATTAAAGATTTAAATGTAATGCCAGGCAGAGTGGCTCACACCTATACTCCCAGCACTTTGGGAGGCGGAGGCGGGAGGATTGCTGGAGTCCAGGAGTTTGCGATCAGCCTGGACAACATAGCGAGACCTCGTCTCTACAATAACTTTAAGAAATTAGCCACGTCCCAACTACTCAGAAGGCTGAGGCGGAAGGATTGCCTTAGTTTAGGAGGTCAAGGTGCAGTTAGCTTGATTGTACCACTGCACTCCAACCTGGGCAACAGAGGGAGACCCCAACTCAAGAAAAAAGGAAAAAAGAAAGACTTAAATGTGAGACCTGAAATGGTAAAAACACTAGAAGAAAACAGAGGAAAACCTCCATGACATTTCATTGATCTGGGCAAAGATATTTTTGGATAT